>JAMZAV010000842.1:0-307483 GCA_024449915.1 Sweltsa coloradensis | reverse complement strand
GAGCAACCCGAGTGTTTTTAACTTGCACTGTAGCACAATAAACCCGACACGTAATGAATGTTTGTGCTTTATGGCACAGTTATAATACTGAAGAATTGATACGAAATCGCTGTGAATGTGAACGAGTGACGTGAAATTGTGTTTTCTTTGCACGTGGATTAAACGTTGTCTCAAATCATCACCATCCAGCATCTTCGCTTGCAGTGTGGGAGTCTGTAGCCCAAACAGGCTTGGGGCCCCTACTATTTGTGGGTTGGTAAGACTGCTACCTAGGTAGTCGGGTAGTATGTAAAGGTTTTTTTTTGGGGGGAGTCTTTTTACGCCACTGCGGCTTGCTATGTTGTTTAGTAGGCCCAGGCCCTAGACTTATACTGCAGGATCGTCATAACATTGAAAATAATGACCCTGCCACTGCCACAACTAGACGTTTTACGGTTTTAATAAGGGGCAAAAGTATTTACAATCTGTTTTACCCTGATACAGTCGTGCATTGCCTCTGAAGTTGGCCGATATAGACCTAGCAAAGGCACTTTAATTTTGTTGATTGGCTACGAACGGCTCGGCTACGAAGACCGGTTGCATTTGCTTGCATTTGTGTAGGCCTAGTGTAGCGGTGGCTAGCGGAAGCTGAAAGCACCTTGTCAGTTGTCACCTCTTTCTCCTAACGTGGTACGGATTTCATATTTCATAACACGAGCCCCATTATGCTGGGGCCCCTAGTACTCCCACTTGATATTGGATTTTCTTTTCTATTGAAAATGTTGAAAAAAACCCCTGCGGGTTTTCCCCCCTGGGTTTTCCCCAACGGGGGGTTTTGGGGGTTTAAAAGGGGTGGTGCTGGGGGGGGGGGGGCTTTTTAGCACCTGGATGAGCTGTGATTTTCCCCCACCGAATAGCCTACTGCATTTGTTACGACGACGCACTACCAGGGCTTGCCACCGACAAAATTTCAGTGTTCAGGGTAATTTTTGTTCGAAGGTTTTGTAGCATTTGGACTGACTCTGGGAGTTCCCAAAAAACTACTTTTAAAAATGATAAAACCTTTCATCGACTTTTTTCCCAACGAGAAAAAAAACCAATTTCAACAAATGACAGTGAAGTGAAATTGAAGTCTTCGGCCGACTGGCATTACAATACGAAACGTTAAATTGTAACAAAAACATAAATTAAATTCACGATTCTCATGCACAACGCGCATGAAATGAAACTAAAAACTATGATGTCGTTGGGTTGTTTGATACCCGCCGTCGGCAATCCTGACTGATTTATTTTACCTACAGCCACACAGGACCTCAAGATAGGACTATTATGTACCAGAATGATTTCCCCCCCTGCACTGCAGGTAGAAAAATTAAAAAAAGCGCAAGAACAAACCCCCCTTCGCCTCAAAGATAGCTTAGTGTGTGTAGGCTATAACGTCATGGGGGCTCCCCCGGTTTTTTCCCAAGGCGGGGGGTTTTTGGGGAAAGTAGGGGGGGAGGGGGGCAACATGAAACAACACTTCTTATTCTGGAGTAATGGGGCGCAGGGCGTTTTAAAATATTTTCAACACTTGATATTATACTGAATAGGCATATCCTGGGTGTAGGCCTAAGGAGGGTCCAAAAGCGGAAAAAAGTAGGCCCGCAGTGCTTTTTTTGAAATAATTAATTTTTACCATCAATAGGCCTACGTACTTTATAACCGAATTTGTGTTGCTAAAATAGGTTATGAAAAATGTAAATTTTATCCTATTCCTGGTGAACGAATAGAATTTTATTTTCACCACTTTTTATTAGATTTTGGGTTGTTAAAAGGGGTTTAGACGAGGTGTTAAAATAAGATATGAATAAAATAAAATGAAACATATTAATCCTGGTAGACCTAATATTTATAATTTTCCCTGAAATCCAGGAGGTGTCCCTCCCCTTGCCCCTATTCCAAATTAGGTAGGGAATTTCATTCACCTTTTGATTTTGAATAAGGGAAACCCTGACAAAAGTTTCCAGTCTGATTTGACAGTGGCGGGGATCGAACCAACGGCCCCCTTTCCTTACGCCCTTAATTAGACCTAGTTAGCCTTAGTCACCAAGGCAGGGCATACTGGCATAGGCGGCCTCCCATGGAACCCGTCCACTCTTCACACAGGTGCGAAAAAGAGGACCTACAACTTGGGAATGATTGGGTAGACCATAGATAGAAGTAGAAGGAAGAAGGAACACACATTTTAGAGTTACGGTATTATACAATAAATAAGCTTACATTTTCTTGTTCACCAAAATTACGAAGCCCAGGCCTATTTATTATAGTGTTTACTCTTTGGCTAATTAGTAACGACATAAACGGATTGTCCGTCTTAGTAATAAGTAGGGCCTATCTATAGGCCTAGTGGGCAGTGTTTGTGGTTTTTCACTTTTATCGTTTTACGTATTCGAGGCGATTTTTAAATCTTGTGTTGTATCTTATGAGATAGGTATTGGAAGTTGGCACCATAATAGCCGCAAGGGAGGTTTCGGAGCCCCCCCCGGGCAAAAAAAAAAGGGAACCTCAGGGCAAAAGGGGAAACCTCATCACATGGAAATTTGAATTTTTTGAAGTTTGGTGAACTGAAAATTTTTAAATTGGGCATTCATAAAACCCCCCCGGGCCATGGGAAAGGGAAAATATGAGTTTTTTAAAATATGCAGGTCTTCAGTAAAATTTAGCTAGTATCCGATGCCGTAGATCAGCGAGTGTACCAATTACAAATGTTGCCGGAATTCTTGTAATTTTTGTTATAAAAGGCTATCGTTAGTCGTTACCAATGCTTCGTTCGTTTTATGCATAGTCAATTGAATGTTAACTTTCTCCCGTACGGTACCAAATGTTTGGTATGTTTGTAAGTACACCCAAAGTATAATGCTAGAAGCTTTTATACCCTTCAATATTTTGAGTGCAGTGCTAAAAATTTTTCGTATTTGTCCTTGTGTTTAAAAGGTAAATTTTGAAAAATTTAACGAAGTGCACGGTTTTTCTCTGTGCAGCTGGTCAATGAGAAAAAGGGGCAGTGGTTTGTTTGGATGTAGCATGGAAACGAGGGGGCTTTAGTTTAGGTTATTAAAGGGCGGCAGTAGTGCTGCATTTCCCGTTAGCTTCGAGTGTAGGGGGTTGAAGAGGGGGAGTGCCCCGACTGGCGGGGCCACAGTGAGAGTTTTTTGTCAGGAAATTGCGGTGAAAATTGTTTCAGTGGCGAGATGGGCCTATGCAGTACCCCCCCCCCCCCCCTTAAAAAGAGAACCTCTTTTAAAAAGCGTTTCCCCAAAAACCCCAAAATTTTAACCCCGCCCCTTTTTAATTTCCCAAAAACATTTTGCGTGCAGATAGGCAAAAAACTCTAAAAAACCCTTTGTTTGGGATATAAAAAAAAATTGTGGTAAAATAATAAAACCCTTTGGGTTCCCCCCCTGTCATTCGCTTTTTTGGCGTGACAACTGACAGGCTGCAGTATTACAAAACTGTATTAAAGCCAGGAAGCCAGGTGGAGATATATTGATTGTCCTTTTACTGACTATTTGGGAGGTGCCGTTACTGTAAACGGCAAATTCAGTTTTGTGTTGGAACCTATTACAAAAGTGTATTTGGATGAGCATAGCGAGCGAAGCGAAGACTCCATTTCACTACATCGGAGAAAAAAATCCAGAATGTTTTTTTTCTCTCTTTTTTGTTTGAATTTTTGTGTGGGGTCGTTAGAAAGATTCCGGCAAAAACCGAAAACCCCCAAATTTCCCGATAAAAATTTTTCTGGAGGCCTTCAAAATCTTAAATTTCTTAGCCCTCCCGCGTTTTGAGCACAATCAAAAAATTTTTTCTCATAAAAAATCGAAAATTTTACGTTTTTTCCCGTTTTTGGATGATTTTAGCGAGCAAAGGGCAAAAGATTCCAAAAAACCACACGGGCCCAAAAAAATCCAGAATTTTTTTTTTCTCTCCTTTTTTTTGGCCCTGTTTTTTAACCGATTAGGGAAAAAACCGATACCAAATGCGAGAAATTTTGAGGGGGCCTTCGAACCCCGAATTTAAAGTAATTGCCACGTTTTTGAGCGAAATTTGAAAAATTTTTAAAAAATCGAAATTTTTACGATTTTTCAAATTTTTAAAAAAACATTTCTTCGACTTTAAAAACACCGGGCCCCTACAGTTTTTACCCAAAAATTGTAATGTTTTTTTCAAAAAAACTTAAATTTTAGGAAATTTAATATATTCGTGTAAAATTTTGAGGCCCCCCCCCCCCCCCCCCAAAAAAAATTAATTTTTTGAAAATCGCAATTTCGATTTTTTCATTTTGCAAAACTTTTTTCGATTTTAAAAACACCTTTGTAAGGGTTTTTTCACAAACCCTTTAATTTAGGGAATTAATATTTTTCGTGTAAAAAATTTAAAGCGCAACCCAAAAAATTATTTTCTTTAAATTGCAGTTTTACAAATTTTTTTTTTTAAATTTTTAAATTTCTTCGACTTATAACCCTACTTGCTTTATCCGTTGAAATTTAATTTTTTTTCACAGAACCTTTTTTTAAAAATTTTATATATATGGGGAAAATTTTGGGGAATAATCAATAATTATTTTTTAATAAAAAATCGAAATTTTTACGCCTTTTCGTTTTTAAACATTTACGCTCATCCGCGCCTGAAAAAGCGTTTGCGAAGCTTCCTAGTTAAAAAATTTCTTCGAGATATATAACACCTAGGCCTAGCCTACATTTTTATCCGATTGTAATGATTTTTCACAGAACCCTAATTTTATAAATTCATACATTCGTGTGAAAATTGAGCGCAATCGAAATATTATTTCTCATGAAAATCGCAATTTTAAACCCAAATTTTTTTTTTTTTTAAAAAAATGTTTTCGATTAGTAATGTTTTTTTCCCACAAAAACAGAAAATCTCCCATAACACATGGCAGCTTAATGCCCCAACCCCCGTAAACCCAAAACAACGCGCCTGAAAAAGGTTTGTGAAGTTTTCCGGGTTTTTATTAATTGCATTTTTATGTTGGAAATAATGGGAATTTGAGTAGGCCTATGAAAAAAATTTAAAGGGGTTGGGGGTTTTATTGCCCCAACGTTGGGAAAGGGTACAAACCCCTGAGGCCTATATTTGTGTGTGTGGGTCGCACTCTACAAAACGGGGGGCCCATGAGGGAATATTTTTTTTGGGCCCACTGCTAAAAAATATGAGCCACCCCGGGGTTTTGGTGCCCTCTGGGCTTGGACTTCCCCTTGACCCCCGTAGTTCGGGGAGCACCCCCCCGTTTGCACTCTCTGCACCCTGTTTTGACTGTAGGGTTAAAGTGAAAGGGATGGAAATTTCCCAGGGGCTTGGCTTGTCTTCTCTCTCTGAACCCCCCTTTTCTTAAACTTGGGGTTGCACAGAAAAGGAACTCTGCTCCCGACACCGTAACGAACAAACCAAAGGGTTTAAAGCGAGCTTATAATATTATCTAACAAACTTTTATGATTTATGGCATTTTTGGTTTTTAAACTCTTGACTTATTGCCTCACGCTGATAACGCCAGGGGGCAAAAGATCAGTTTTTTATTTTTTGTGATTTTTATAACACAAGAGGCAAAAAAGATGGCATCGAGACAACAATGTATTCAAGGATACAAATTTGAAATTTTGAATAGCCCAAATTGCAACTTTTCAGTAAAAGGCTTGAAAATTTAGTGAAGGGTAAAACATAAAAAATTTCACAACATATACCTTACCAGGTATAATGTACGTGACTCGAAAGCCCTACGTCCCCTTTACGCTATTTTTAATTTAAAAAATGGCAATTATTTATTTTCAGTAGCTCCCCCTTTTTGGGGGGCCGTTCTGCCCTAGAAATAATTTTACACGTTTGTTCAGCATGGGCTCATCCACTAGTAAAATTTTTTAATTTGGGGCTTTGCAAGTGAATTTAAAATTTAAATTTTTTTCCGTGTAGGTGAGGCCTACACCGTTACTGGGTGCGGTATAATTAGGAGTATTTTAGTTATTACTGAATCCCCCAGGGGGTAATAAGCCAACTCAAGCAACATTGTGGCAGGGAAATAAAAGGGCTCTAGGGATCATTTTATTTTTTCCCCGAAAATGGGGGGATGCCACAGCACTGTCTCTCTACTTTAAAATTTGCCTGTCCCGGAGCGCAAAAATTTTTCGGGGTTTAATTTTTAGGGTATTTGTAGAACGCCGGGGGACTGCGGGGCTGTTTGAAAGGGGTCGAGACCGAGAATAGTCTTGCCTTTTTTCGTGCACGCATTAGTTTTGACAGGGCTTTCTCGTTGGGGGGGCATTACTTAATTAACCCAAAGGCTGTATTGACTGTTTATTAGGAAGTTAGCGGGTTTTAGTTGGGATCTCTTACAAAAGTTACAACCAAACCCAAAATCTCGGACCTGGGTAGTGGGTGGGGGGTGGGGGTTTCTCTTGGGGGTTTTTCTTTCGTACATGGTTACAGTCAAAACCCAAAAACCAACTATAAGTATCGGGCTTCTGGGAAATGATCAGTTAATAAATCGACGTTATTTTCGGCATGGTGCTGGACTTGACCACAGATCCCAGACCCCGCCCAAAAAAAATAACTTAGGGAAGGAAACTAGATGCGTGGTTAGGGTTTAAGGGCCTTTTAACCCCCCACCCTACCGGTTTTTGCTTGGAATTTATTAAAGTCGGGTTTTTTTTAAATTTCTGACCGTGAAAAGATACTTTTTGCCGGACTTTAATTTAAAAAAAATAAACCCAAAAAACTTTCTGTGAGAGTATAAGCTAAAAATCCCCGGGGGAGCCGGTTTTGTTCCCTATTCTACCGTTTTGGGCATTTTGAAACCAAAAACTCAACAAATAAGTTAACCCCAAAAAGTTTATTAGGCGCTAGGCCTACCTAAAAATTGGGGAAAAACCCCTTGTTTTGTAGTTTTTCGGGTTTTTGTTCAGGGGGGGCGGAAAAATTCCCCAGAAGTCTAATTTAAAATATTATTTTTTTAAAAATTTAATTTTTTCCACCCCCCCCGGTAACATAAATAGATACAATCTAGGCTTTAACCCCGTCGGGGGATTCGATAATTTTTTTGTAGACAAGTCCTACAAATTTAAAAAACAAAACCCTTATACAACTAAAAACAATCTGCGTTTTTCCCGAATTGTTACATCTCTTTAGTGCCCTAACCCCTACAAGTTAAAAAAATTAAAGCTGACTTTTTTTTAAAAAGAAGAAAACAATGTAAACCCCGTGAGCAACTTTTTCAGTTTAAATTTTTTATGTTTCAAATATTAGGGACGTTTAAAGTTTTCAATAAATTTCTTTTTTGTTTCCGTCAATTTGGGGGGCTTTTTTTTTTTAAGGGCCCCTAGCCAACGTTTTCCGGGTCCCGTTTTTTCCCCATGTTTATGGGGAACGTACCCTTGACAAAGCAAGCAAATCACCTAACTTAGTGAATGAGGAGTACGTTTATGGGAATCAGGGAAAACCCAACACGTTTGACGTTTTTAGTATTTTTTTCTTATTTTTAAGTTTCCTTTGTTTTAAAAAATGTTTTTTTAAAGGCGGGGGCCCAAAACAGAACCCCGCCCCCCCAAATGTCTAAAATTTTGTCATGTGGGCGAGTGGGGGAAAACTTTTTTCCCCACATTTTTTTTTTCAAAATTTTATGCCGGGTGACTTTATGAGAAAAAATTTTTTTACTAGCAAGTTCGTTAAAAAAAAAACAAAAAGGGGGTAGTTCTTTCCCCAATTTTTTAAAAGTTTGTTTTTTAGTTTAGATTTTATTTAAATTTTAAAAATTCATTTAATTTTTTCCTCCCTCGGTTTTCCCACTTTTTCGTGTTGTGTTGGACTTTGGGGGTACGGTGTAAAAAACTTTTTGCCTTTAAAACCCTTTAGACAGAGAAGGACGTAACAAAAAGCATTGTAAACCATTACAGAGAATTTTTTGCATGGCCAGCTTTTCCTACAGACTTTTTTTGGGACCTTAAAAGTATGTACATGTATTTTTTCTTGGAAATTTTTTTTTATCATTTCTATCGTGTACCCCCCCCCCAAAAAAACCAGCAGTTAAATAAGGATTTTGGTCGATATTTAAATTTTGTCACAGCGCGAATGGACGTCAATGTTTGGGAAACTTGATTTTAGGGAAGGTTTAAAATGTAATCCGGAAAATCCGGACATAGATTTTCAAAAAATCCCAAAATTTAAATTTGGACAGAAAAGGGATTTTATACTGTGTGATTTTAGGGACATTAGAGGACTGGCTATTTCGGGTTCATTGCTTTTTTTCTAAAAAACCCAAAAGGGCATTTCAATTTGAAGACCCTAAGACATCCCGAGACGTATCCCGTAAAACCCCGTGGCCTTTAGAAGGAATTAAAATTTTTTTTCTTTCACGATTTTAAAAGCCCGGACCCAAAAGCTGAAGCCTATCCCCTTTCCCCGTAAATGGTGCAGTTTATTTTATGGTTTTTTGTTTTCCAACGAAAAAAGGCTGTGTGGGGCCCTTTTCCAGAGGTTTTTTGGTCCCCGATGACGTTAAACGTCAATCAGCAGAAAGGCTTTACAGATTGGGTTTGGCCCAGTCCCCAAAACACAGCTACTCAACAGCACGGGACCCATACCAACTCAAGGGAAAATTTATCTAGACCCCCCCTTCAAGAATTATTAAGTTGAGCTTTCTTTTCGACCCTTGATTCGTTAGGGTTTTCTCAATCATAAAAGAGGCTAAGTGTGTATCGATGGGAAATTTAAAGAAAAAAGTGTCATAAACAAATTGGGAATTTCGTGCGAGTCGAACCCATGCTTTGGTTTTGGGCAAGGGAAAACCTTTTTAGGAGGGGGCGTTTTAAATTTTTTTAAAAAACATTTTTTATCATGGGTTTATAACGCCCCTATCGTTTTTAAAAAACCCTAAATTTTTGTGTCTAAGTAACACTTTAAAATTTAATGTTTTAAAGTCAATTAAGAAAACCCAACCCCTTTCTCTATCCCCCTCCCCCCCAACGATTTGCTAAGCAAAATGACAGAAACGGAACCACAAACATTTGGGTTTCCCAAAGTTTTGTTACAGGGCATTTCATTAGTACCCTTTTCTTTTTTTCAGCTGCCCAGGAAAACCCCCCAGAATTTTGGGTCACAGCTCCCCCCCAGGGCTTTTTTTGTAGGGAAAAAAATGTAATGAAAACCATTTTTTGGGTGGATGATATGTTACCATCCCAAACAACACTGATCTGTACCACTCGTCTCTCCCTCAGAGAGGGAAAAAAAAGCTTGCTAAGCACGGGGCCCCCCGTATTGGGGGGCAAGACCCCTTTTCGACGCCCCCCTTTAGATTTTTACGTACGGGAAAACCCAAAAACAGGATGTTTTGTACGTGAAAATAACAAGACATTAAAAATAACAATTGTTACTGATTTTCAGTTAGTTTAGTTTGTTTGTTATTTTTGTTATAGGGCATCAGCAGTTTTTAAATTATCGTGGCCCCTTCAAGGTATTAAATTTACAAATTTTTTTTTCCATAATTGGGATTACCCCCAGTTTTTGGAGGGGAACCCTAAGGGGGGACAAGGGGTGGTTTGCCTAAAAAAAAGTCATTGGGATTTTCTATTAAAAAACATTTTTAAAAAGCCAGCACACATTTTTCATTAGGGTTCACATGATTTAGTGTTATTTTACTACTTTGAAGGACTGGCTTACGATTAGCTGATACTAGGGATAGAAAAGTCAAACCCGGCATTTTAGGTCTAACCGAGTAGGTAAACCTGGGAAAATCATTCGTCGGGATTGCCATTGGTTGGTATCTACTTTTGCCTTTTCGTATTATCTCTCTCGTGTCGCTTTATATCTGCTGGCTACCTCTATCGGACATCGTTAATGATTTTATCATATCACGTACTAACCATGATCAAGTCTCTTCCTAATCCTAGTTCCTGCTATATCACACAATTACATTTGACATCCTCCATCCTGCGACCATAAAATCAAAAGTCACCAACACCATTAATTTTATGTAACAGTTTTCCTATTATGTTTCCATGTGATTTGCAATGTTTCCAGTTTCCTGCATGTGACGTCACTGTCAGGCAGCCCTGCAAATAGGTAGGGCCTCTATAATTTGTAGGCGTTGACCTGCATGGCGCCGGTACTTAGGCCACGATACTTAGCTGAAATTAAACCATCCGTCTCTATTACATCTGCGATTGAATAAAGCGCGACGTGAAATCCAAGTCAACTAGAACTTATTTACAGAATTAAATTATTACATGTTCTAGTTAGTGCCTACCTTTATTGTTTGCTGTATTGCCACTCAAAGCTCACAGGTAAAAAAACTCTTTTTCGAACAAGGGTGTGGGGAGGGGGAGATGATGAGCGTACTGACGATCTATTTTTTTCTGCAGAACTAGTTGGTTTTACACTGGTGGTGGGGTCAAGCCAACGTTACAAACGCCCCTGGCCACTCATGTAGGCCTACATATTTAAATTATCTTTCGGTCACAATAGGAAACATGGGGAACTAAGATCAATATTTATTATTGTGTTCTGCAAGTCGTATAAAATCGCATAAAAACAAAGAGTTGTTTTCATGAATAGACTTATAGTCTTTTAAAGCGCAATCATGCAACTTCCAAAATCTATTTTATTTTAAAATAATAATTGAAGGATCAACGAGTTAATCTGAAAATACAAAACTCTTCCCTCTGGATTCTGGAATCTATTAATAATACGTATGTGATTAGGATGATGTTAAAGATGTGGTCGTTGACAAACTGACATGACAAAAAGGTGCAAGAGTGTCAAACGAGAACGGCACTCATTACCGAAATAACCTCTAGCTAGACCTAATCAATACCTTATGAAGACTATGCGCATGCATAATTAGGCCTGTGAGGCGTAAGAGTTCATTGCACCGATGATTAAAAAAAACTTTTTCAGTTTTCCGTTAGATTTCTTTGGAAGTACCTACAGGTAGAGGTCACAGAAAAACCCAATAATCCCTTATTTGCTGTTTCTGACTCTTATCCCAAACATCAGTGCCTATACTTATTATAGTAAGACGATCAGTGGAGTCATCGCTCATCAAGCGCCCCAAGCAAGCAAGCAATTTTTTTCGTTATAAATGTGCACATCTCCATTATATCTTCATGGCCCTGTGATTGTGAGTCAAGATAGACTCTTAGCTCGCAAATATAAGACAAAATGAGATTATGCTGCCTTGGAATTATGGCTTATAGAGGGATGGCGTGACTGAATGTTATTTCTAAATTACTAAATTTAGTACATTTTGAGTTATGTTTGATAGACACGGGTGGACAAACTAGAGGTTTTTCTGGGTGGTCTATACGTCGTACATCTCTTTACGACGTATATGAATCGTTTTTGACTGACTCCAGACCTGTCTTGTACAGACGTTCTTTTCAATGAACACTCTTCTGGCGTAGAGGCCGTCGTCGCTTAGATTTCGTCCAAGGATGTTTTTATTACATCTTCAGTTCGACTCTGACTATGGCATGGATCCTCAGTGTCGCCCGCGGCCCATGTGTCATCCATCAAGCCTTCTTTAATCAATGCATCCATCACCCTTTTGTACCACCCAGGGTGCGAATTAACGGGGGGATGGGGGGGATTTCCCCCTCTGGTAATTTCATCCCTGGCTCTGTTTTACTGAAAGGTATCAGGGATGGCTAAATCCCAACCTCTGGATTCCCATCTCATCTCATAACATATCAAGTGACTTTATCTCGTAATGTTAATAAATAATGCGTCAATTTACACATATTCCTTTCAAAATAATACCTCAGATCGCTTCTATATAACCATCTTGAGGGCAATAATACCCCCAAATTTTTCCTCAGATCACTTCTAAGGCCATCTCGAGGGCAATAATGACCCAAAAATTTTCATCAGATCGCTTCTAAGGCCATCTAAAGGACAAAAATACCCCAAAAAAAAACCCCAGACCCCGGTTTGCCAGCGAAGATACTATTCTAAGCCATCCCCCCCTCTGCAAAGTCGTTAATTCGCACCCTGGTACCACCACACCCACTCACTCACACTTATTTTAAAATGCATACAAGTAAGTGGAAACGTTCGTTTAGTACTCTGTTGTAAACGTCGATCAGTGGTGGTAAATAATGTGGAAGAAAGTCTTCAATGTCACTTTAAGTTTTTTTGAGGGTCGGTGTCTGAAACGTCACAAGATTACCAAACACTTGCGTCCGTGCCATGGTACAAGGATATTCTTAGGAAAGAATATCGTTGGATCATGCGTCCGTGCGATATTTTGTCTATGAATGAGGTTAGGATTCACGTTTACGGACGCTTAGAAATTAATTTTTGTAAAAACAAATGTCGTTCGAGAAGTTTCGACGTCAGATTTCCCCCTAGCCCAGAGCCCGGAGTAAACCACGAAATATCGAACGTTTTTGACCATTGGTGTAACTGGAGAGGGGTGGAGGCAACTGCCCCTTCCCCCCAAAAAAAATTTCGTCAGAGGAGGGGCGAGGGGTCAAAATAACCCAATCACACTCTTAGAGTAGAAAAAAATATCCGGGGCTGAGCGCCCCGGACACGCATCAACCAGGAGGCCACCCCCACCCCCATTGTTCCCAATAGTGTACTTTACCAGGAAAGAGCATATTATAAGCTTATAAGCCCACAAATTATTTTTGGATGACACCATGGACTGTACCCACATTTTATTAGTTTGCTGACCATTGATCTTAGGAGGTTAAAAAATGCCCCCCCCCCCCCCCCCTGAAAAACAAGGGCTAGTACGCCACTGCTTTTGACCTATCACTGGAAAGAACAACAGTCTCATATATTAGTATGGCTGACGGTGTATTTTTGTTCTAATTTTCGGAAACTATAAACTTTAATGATGTCATCCTGCTGTGGGAGGTAGTTTCTCGGCCTTATCTCGCTTGTACCAATCAGAGTGAAAACAAACCAGCGGCTCCAACATCTCTGCACGCTTGAAACACATCAGCCGTTCATGTATTTTTATGATGTATTGTATGAATGTTTGTGATAGCACGTGTGGAGATCGAACCTGTTAGTGTTACCTCTGCAACTTGACGATATTATACCACCGCTATACTGTATATTAGCTTTCACATACCATTTTGTAGACAATAGAAGTCAACATTTCTGTATCTGGGACACAATCGTGGTAATTGAATAAAACATGTATTGTATGCTACTTATTTCGTGATAGAAAATGCCGAGCTTACAATCATGTGATAATGCAAATGCATGCGTGGTAGGCCTAATGATATTGAAGTTGTTGTGCGCGCATTGACCCACTCTCGGTCTAAACATATTTTTTTTTTATAAAATTAATTCTAAAGATTGGATGTGGATTTTGCCTAAATTGATGAGGAAGTCTCAATTTATTACGAATGCATTAATTAATTTCATTTGGTTCCGTTACGTTGATGTATAAATATTGCACATTTTATCCATGCACGTAGATTGTCATTTTGTCATGAGGAGAAAACGCGTTTTAGACCATGTACATAATGTATATTTTTTTAATCGGCCGACTTTTTGCATATGGGCACAATTGTTTGACGATATGCTCGGTACACCCCTTTTTGACGTGGGTGTTCAAATCTTGATGAATTATTCATACGCCATGTGAATCCAGGTTTTTACTAATGCCCTTCAGCGTGTCTGCTTACGTTTCGAAATAATGACTTGTTATTTAACCATGCCGTTTGTGTTGAGAATAAATTAGTGCCAATAGTCTGAGCTCTGAATAGCTCGCTTCACACAACGCAATGGAATCTCGCTAATAAAATAACGTAGGCTTCAAACGAAATAGTTCCGCGTCTAGAGTCTAGACTTAGGCCTAGAAAGAGTGTTTACAAATTTGAAAATAAACTTTAAAGAAACTAGTGCCATAAATAATAGGCCCTACGTAAAATATGCTTCATTATTTCTATAAATATACAAAAAGAAAAAAGTCAAAGAATCATTTGCTTTGGGAGACCGGGTTTCGATACCCCACTGAGATGGATTTTGTAATTTCTGGATTGATTTTCATATAAAAATATTATAGTTATAAATTTCTGAATTGATTTTCATTTAAAAATATTATAGTTGTCGTCAATAGTACCTGCTCGAATCCCTTTCAAGATACTTTTATTACTTTTTTTTATAATGTGGGGTTTTCATTGACCGCCGGGCCTCGAATGAAAGAGATTTGAGCAGGTAGTGTCAACCTGTCATGTTTGAGTAGGCCTATAGTTATTTGCATAACTTTACGTGTTGTTCTGCATTCGCAACAAATCGTGATGACGTTTTATGCTTTATAAATATAAATCTTTAGACTTTTCACTGCTATTAATACATTTATTTAATGTGATATTTTGATTTCTTTACAGAAATCTTTATCAAACTAACAATAAAAAAAACACAACAGACAAGACAAAAACAAAAACATTTCCCAAAAATTTATAAATATGGCTGTGTATTAGTAGACCCTACCAAATTATTAACAAAAAAGTTTTTTAATAAAAATATAAAAATAACAAAAAAAACATAACATTAAATTGACATGTTGGGCAATTGATATACCAACCAGTTCAGTAGTATCAAGAATCAAAATTAGTTTAGGTTGTCGATGTTCGGTGTGACTGGATGTCTTTCATTCTAAAGGCGGGGCCCCCCCCTTCACATGCGCCTGGTTACAGCAAACTTAGGCATTCGTCCATTTACTTGCTAATGGCAGTAAATTAAACTTCAATGTTCATCTCAGTATTTAATTAAAATTCCTGGTGTGAACCATACCTCGCTTGATGCACTTGCTGTTCGGAGTTTTATTAGATTGGAAGTTGAACATAATCATTAAAAACGCTATGATCGCCCTTTCGCTGGCGGTTACAAACGAAAGCTCGACGAAGCGTATCATTATGATTATTATACTGATGAAGAGGGGTGGAGGATCTTCATGCATTCTCTATTGGCAACATCCTCATAGCGACACCGCCAACTTGTAGATGTCATTCATTCATTCAACGCACATACGCGCAGCAAACAGGCAGGATATGTGTTTGCGTATACAACCGAGCAGTAGCAGTAGCAACAATGGCGATGTTGGTGTCGCGCCATTCAGTGGGCAACGTTTCTCATCTCGTAGCACTGTTTGAAAGGAAAACGTGAGATTTCTTACTTTCGTATCAAATGTCGCATGCAAATATGTAGATAAGGGAGCGTGTGCATGAGCAAGCTCCATAACAACCACATTATTCATTCATTCATTCATTCATTGTATAATGCATGCCCTACAGATAGATTGTGGTTAGGTGAGTTGAGGTGCTACGTCGTTTGCTGGGCGGCCCCCCAAAACACAACTTTCTCAGCATGGGCTTGCTGTGAAGTTGATTCCTCGCTCCGATCAGTGTTGTGTTGTCAGTTTACAATGCCAACGAGAGAAGAGAATGCATGACAACTGAAACTTTGACAATCATTAACCTAAAAATAAGTAATTTGTTCCTTATTATGATTTTTATTCATGAGAAATAAATAAATGAATTATCTTCGAAAGTCACAATAGAAATTTAAGTTTTCCCCGTAAGAAGTAAAATTTTATCCAAATGGAATGGGTATAAATAGTAGGCCTAAATACTACTTTAAAAAAGTTATTTTTTGTTTTTTGTTGGTTGTTGGTATTGTTCATTCCAAATTTCCCGCACTATTGCTGTCAAACCTCGATGCTAGTGATGATGAATTTAACGTAATGTGTCAAGTGTCACAAATTCTCGCATGACTCCTAAAATCTTCCAGTACTTTTTTTTTCCCGGAAGCAGTTTAAATTTGAATGCCGAATGCCGTTGGTTCTTCTAGTTCTGTCTTGTGTTATTTTCCTAACCGGTGGCCACAGTGCGAGGGAGAACAAGATACCTAATTAGGCCTATTCCATAAATTAAAAAATCAAATAATTGTTATATTATATTATATTATATTATTTTATATACAAAAGAACTACCCCAGTTCAGTTAGTAGCAGTAGTAGCTTGCGGACGGTACCGCGATTACGAGGAGATTTGAGCGTTTGGCGAATCGCGGCCAGAGATCGCTCCCTTATCTTGGGCGTCGTGCGTGCGTGCGACGCTACGCGAGCGTTTCACGCACTGAACGCTTGATCGCGTGTCATCATCACTTTCGTACGATTAGTTCGAATTAATAATCACCCGTTTGCTGAGAATGAAGCAAAATTGACAGGAAATAAAATGTGGTAGAAAGACATGTCTTCGCATTGCGCGTAATCTTTTGTCGACCAACCACTCATCTTTTGATCAGTTTTAGCGGCGTTGTCGTGTAACACTAGTATTATCACAAGGCACCAAAAGTCCAACCCTGTCGGCGCCGATTCGTCGACGAGCTAGCAATGGCCAAGTGCCAACGGAGATCGATATGTTAAGGAAAACACCGACCCAACTCTTTGGACACGATTCCATTTGCGGCCGACTTTCAAAATCAACAAGGCTAATTCAGAACGAACAACAATTCGCAATAGAGCAGTGGGTGGTGTACCTAGGTACAAGTTTGTAAAAATTATAACTTAGGCCTCCGAATTAGAAGTGCTGTGAGCTCGCATGTTCCGTAGGCTATACACGTGCTGCACGTGCGTCTCGTCTCGTGTGAACGTGCATACAAGAGTGTGATAAAGATAGAGATGACGTTCCAGCTGGGCTCGCACCACGCTACACAACCCGATGGAAACGGAGCGTCGCGTCCCCAACATCCTTAGAGTTGACGACTAGCCTCTGAAGTAAAGAGAGGGCATCTCTTAATAATTGGACACAGCCTTAGAGATGCCTATATTTTTAATTGATGGGTTTGTCCGAAAACGGTTTTTTTTGTGTGGGCCCTATTGTCCCAAACACTCGTGCGAAGTGTAAGATGACTTTCATATTTGTCCGACTACCCACATGTATCTTGGTCTGGTGGAAGGAAGTACGTTGCATAAGCTTCAGTCACCTCGACCATCTGTGTGGTGGTGGTCGTGTGTAACGTGTATGCTACACACCTACACGTGTGCAAATAAGCCCGTGAATTGAGCACGTATTCGTGAAACTTAGTATTATTGCTATCGGGTATGCTACAATAATAACTTTCGTGCGAAGGCAACGTTTAAAATAGCTGGGGGGCCGCATTTCCCGCCGCACACAAATAACACAAACATGTAGTGGTAGTTTTTGGAGGGTCCTTCCATCTTTGTTTCCCAAAGAATTATGCAAAAATTTTTCTGTTCGTTCCTTTTTTGCGTGTGTGTGTTCGTCTTCCCGATGAAAACCGAAACTTTCCCTCCGATAGCTATTAACATCTGTCTTTTTATGTTGACAACGTTGATATGAAACGTTTTCTTTTAATTCTTCGGTTCAGGTATACTCGGGAAATTTTTAAAAGATTATTTCTGTAACCTCTGCTCCTACGGTATACTAAGAGATTTCAATGCTGGGTGAGATTTGTTTGTTTTTCGTGCTTGACTCAAAATAATGAAGATTTTTGACAATGGGAAAAAAACAAACAATGTTATTATTTATTTATTTATTTATTTTTTTATTTATTTATTTAATGTCTATTCAGTATCCTATTCAGATATAAAAACTGATTTACAAAGGAGGGCAACTAAATAAAAAATAACATTTAATAATGATATGGAACAAGTATAATACCCAAACAACAAAATGTATGCCTATATTCCTATGAGACTAAAAATTTGATAAATAATCAAATTGGATTATAAAATAGGGGAAAAAGAAAAAAAAATTTTAAAAAAAACTCACGAATAAGAAGTTTGTCAGGTTTCTACCATCTTTGTACCCGGTACTACGGAATGTCTTCTTGTTTGACAGGACTGCCAGAGCCAGTATGTGACGGCGGCGTCGAGGTGCTGGAGCCCGGGGAGAGCTCTCAAGGTGCAGAGCGAGGTGCCACACCTGGTTAGCTGGAGGAGGGGACGCCTCAGCACCGCCGTCACTCTTCACCCCCTGCCTGAAGGTAACAACACGAGATCCGTAGAAGTTACGGTGGTTTTTTAGGACAAATCACTAAGTAAACGGTGGTTCTGTAGGACAAATCACTAAGTTATGGTGGTTCTAAAGGGACAAATCACTAAGTTACGGTGGTTCTGTAGGACAAAATCACTAAGTTACGGTCGATTCTGTGGGACAAATCACTCATTTACGGTGGTTCTGTAGGACAAATCATAAGTTAACGGTGATTCTTTTCTTGGAACAAATCTCTAATGAATGATTGAGCCCCAGGGGTCTCTCGTGTCAACTGTTTTCTTTCCTTCTCATTATCTCGCCATTTTTATCTATTTTTGCGCAATATTAAATCTTACTTCGCCGGCTTCTTTGTGCGACCTGGTGGCGCCTACAGCTCTTCACAATTATTTATTTATCACCTTCTCATTACAGGGGACTTTTTGCTTCCTAACTACGTTCTTCCTTGTTGAGACATAATATGTCTGTCATTGTATGGAGCGTAATGAACCGAGAGACCAGGTGCTCGAATTGCACGTAAACCATAGATTGTATTTTGTCCTTCATCCTCATCTGCCATCACCTCAGTTCTCGAATAGCATCAACGTAACAATGTACTTTCTACCAACATAGTCGAGTCTGCTACCACCGCCAGTTAGTTATTCTACCTTGCTACTCGCATCGGTTTTTGCTACAAAATTACACACAAATTACATAAAAATCATCATCATAATCTCTTATTGTTTTGTGAGTTTACTGTAGACATTTATGTGGTAGATTGGGATACCCTTTTTCTAATATCCTATATCACATTTTTTGTGTTAAAAATTAAACTATAAATTTAAAATTTTTAAACACACTGTGTTCATTATTTAACACAGTGAACACGTTTCCAAACATCGACATTTCCCCTATAAAAGTTGCCCCTTTATTGAATACTGCTACTAATGGCTGCTCTTTGTAGGAACGGCTTTCACGACTTTATGCTGCTCCGTTGTCGTTGGCTGTGGTTTATTGTCCAAACCTATATGGTGACCCGGGGGACGTTTATCATCAGATCGTTTGGTTGGCCCTTGTTCGTGGTTGTAAAAGTTTATGTTCCTTTTTATGATTATTAGTGAGGTTCTACTAAACAACTTGCGAGTCAATTTATTAATTCGACTTGAGGAAAAATTAACTGAGACTGGGAAAACCTTGAACATGATTGCTGGAGCGAAGGATCGAACCCACTTACATTAGTCGGCATTTCCCCTGCTAGAACGAGAGTAGAAGCGCCGAGTAACAAATTAGGACAAGAATATAGAGTTATAACTGAATCGGTTAGTCTTTGCAAGGAGATGAACCACACTGCGCGCCAAGGGCGGGGTGAGGTAGTATTAAAAGTCTTGCAATTTCAAGTGAAATAAGGTAAAATATTAATTAAATTTATCAAAAACATTGTTATAATTGTTTCCTGGTATGCGTTTGGACGCGTTGCTATTGACTGCAAAACCCCTAAAGATAAGAAGAAAAATAATAATATAATATAATATAATTTTTAAATCTTTATTTTTTAGCTTTTGCTAATTCACATATTGTACAATTGGACCAAAAGTAATACATTTGACTACAAGCTAATTATTCATGAACAAAAGAGTCTTTTCAAATTTAACATCTGCTCCTTGCTAGATTTCTGATATTAAGTATGTGTTTTTGACCTCGTTTACAAGTCTCAATATAGTTTTTTGTATAATAAAGACACTTGATAAAACTGTTCTTTGCGTATTCACTTTTTTTCTTTTAATTAAAATCTGTTTTCACTCCTAGTGCTATAAATTATGGACATTATGAAAAAAGTCACCCCATCTTAAAACATAGGCATTCAGCCTACAAATTTTAAAACATAATAGGATTTGGTTAACATTCTTTGTTCTAGATTAAAAAAAATTTAAGAAAAAATTAACATGGTGCAGCCCGGGATCACTCTATTTTGAATTTTTTTTGTAACAACTCCATATTATCCTTCTTGTCAATGTCCCATAAAAGAGTACTACAATACTCAAAAATGAGGTGCAATAATGGCTTTGGGTTTATAAATTATTTCTCTTGCCTGTGGTGATAAAAAAATTTGAATTGAAGATTCTCATTAAAATATTAATATTTTCTGGTTGCAATTTTCAAACATATTGCTATTCTTGTGTTAGTTTGATGGGTAATCGTATAACCAAATCCATAGTTATAACTTGTAAATACTACCATTGTCTGTCCAGGCCAGACGGTAGGGATGACAACTCAATGGTCTAAAGAATCAATATTCAATTTGTGCTTGATTTTTTTACTAACTGTATATCTTATACTCGCGTTCGTTCTATTTTTTATTTTAACTGTCTACATTTTTATTCGAGTTCCACTATTTTGCATAGGTACAATATTTTTCATTTCGTATAACTCAATTTAGTACACTACAATTCAACCGTATGAAACTAAATTAAAAAATATTTTTTGTTAAATTAATTTCGTGCATCCATGATCGAATCATATAACCATAATTTATCAGTCAATAATACTGCTGGTTTGTGTATGAGCAATTGTTTATAGCCTAAATTACTAAATTCGTGTTTGAATGATCTCAAATCATGTATAGGCTTTGAGCTTACCTCTTATACCTTATGTCACGTGTGGTTAAAATGAAGCCTGAGAGTGAGCAGAAGTATTTAGTTTAAAAACATATAATATGCCAAATATGGTATGATAAGATAGTAAGTAAAAATAGAGAAGGGAAATAAATAATAGCAAAGTGATAAGTAGGTCCATGATTCGGGAGGTAAATACCATAATAAGTTAATTAATAAGTAGTCTTGTATACTAGTTATTTTCCTCCTTGGTAAATTAGTTTAAAATAACTGAAATAATATACATTAAATATAATAGATGTTCTAGTCTTGGGTAAATTAGATAATCTAGGTAAATTACCTCCCCTCCCCACTGGTAGCTTCTGGACTAAACCTATTTTGAACGTGGATAGAAGCTACCTGTGGCTTTTTGCCGCGACTTATCTAGGTCGTGTGTATTTACTTAGCATTTATTTTCATCCATATGATGTAACACACCGGTTTTTGTGGTACAGCCAGTGTATACCCATATTAGATTGAGCCTAACGAATACAAATATTAGCTCCGTAAGAATATCTTATCCCTCGTGATTAGAACACGCTACAGAAGGGAGTTACGTGTAGTGTAGGGCTGAGGCAAGGTTTTGATCGATCTCTCTGTCTCCTGTTATCTTATCTCATTCGTGTAATAATACCACTCGTATCGTGTTGGCTTGTAGGAAACATCGGGACGTTTTGAAGTTGGGTTGGGGGATGAAATAATAATATGGGACTAACACGCGACGTCCCATATTATATACTTATTTATTTTGCCCTCTCTCTTGTTGTAGAGATGTTATGGCCTATTTATTGTCTTCCGTAGTTAAAAGTTACAACACTAACACTAATTAGCCTACAGGGCCGGAAGTCCACTCTGTTATAAGATTATATTCTTTGACATGTGATGTACGTTTGTCGTTTTGTTACAATTTGTTTTTTCAGCGTAAATGATTAAAAATAGCTGCAAGTAACGCAACAACAACAACAACAACAAACATTCACTCATTCATACATGTGTACTTACACCTTTTACTGGGATTTTTTTTTTCTATTTTGAAGTGCTTTAAATATAGATGCATTTTAATATGCGTTCTGAACATATTTCAATATTATGGTTCGTAACACCATATCTATTTCAAATATTACCCTATGTAACTTTATAGCCTATATATATAAATAAACTTGGGTCATTTTATAAAAAGAGTTGAAAACGAGTATTAATTTACATGTCTTTAGGCCTATAGGCCTATACTAGTCAAACAATGTTGCATAAATGATACAACTGTGCTATTAGTTACAATATTGAACTGCGGAAAGAGTGCACGCGGCAAAGAAATATTGCTTGAAATTATGTAAAGCCTCAATAAAGCAACGGCTGTCTTCTGTCGGCTGTTATTACTATTTTTTGTCTAGTGTTAGATAGGGCTTAGGTCGTCTATAAAGAGTAAGTAAGTTTTCAGCACAGATAACAGAATCTGTGCTTTCAGTGTATAGCCATGTCTACCGCACCCACAGGGGTGGCTCAAGCGTAAAGCGCGAGACTCTGATTCGGGAGGTACCGGGCTCGAATCCCGTCGAGACCGGAAATCGGATCTTGACGGAAGATTTTTCCCGAGGTTTTCCTCGGTCGTTAATGCGAATGCAATGGATTGAGCCCTCGGGTACCATACAGCGAGGAGGCATCCTTACGAAAAAGTTTTCTTTTTGTCTTCCGCGGGTGCTGAGGGACGCTAGGTGTTCTCTTTTCTAGTTTTCTCGGTTCTAAAGCAACGTCAGTGCAGTGGCCAAGTTAGTTGAAACTATAACGCAAAATAGAATACATTGAAGTAGGAAAATTGGTTTGACTCTCTCACGGGTGTGTCTGTTACGCCCATTCATCCGACAACTACAGACTTCACAACTGACGAATGCACTGTACATATTATTTCGCTTCTCTTATTTCTAAATTACATCCCATCCCTTGTTCCATGGTTTACGTGCCAGTAATTTTTTGCCAGTACTAATATAATATATATATATTCAATCATAATCATTTCTCGATTTCATTTGTTGGGAAACGCTCCCGTATGTGTAATTGATTATAGTATGGAAATCAATCCGACTGAGATGGATGTTTTTATTTCTGAATCATAAAGCACGACAACAACAACGTGTCCTTCCTTTGGAAGGACCGACAACAGGAAGCTCGATGGTTGCAAGCTTATACAAGACTGTGCTTGACAGTGAAAAGGGTTGAGAAGACGTCAATTTCGGCGACAAGCTGATACTAGAATAATTTGAGCTTGCCATTAAAATTATGAAATTTGAATTTTTTACAGATAGGCCTATTCCGTGTTACATCTCTACTCCACTCGTCAATCGTCATACTCATTATTTTCGAATGTAGACCTATGTGCTGTACATTTTAATGGTTCATTTGTTTGTCTAGACCAATAAAATAAATAGGTCTAAAGTGGTTTTAAAATAGCATCTAAAAATATAACATGTAGGCTATCGCTGTGCGCATGTTGATATCTACACACTAACTTGCTACAAACACCATCATGATATAGATAGACTTGTAAACGATTCATGTAAACTATGACGTACTTTGTGGGTATTTTGAGATTGTGATTCAGGATTCGATTCATTAAAATTTGATGTTGGCAGTTCTTTCTGTTTGCTATAACATTGCAAGAGTCCGCCAAAGATGAGCAACGTCAAACATAACTTTAAGAATTTTGTATTGATTAATTTGACTATAAGGAAGTCACATCACACGACTCGCACACGTTTTCTAAAGCAGTTGTTTCAAGTAAGTCACATTTCCCCGCGTAGTTTTGAACACGTTTGAGTAGCAAATACCAACACTTGCTCAGATTACTGCCCAGTTAAAAAAACTCAACGGATAAGCGTTATTACGTACAATTACGTTTTATAGTCTTGATGTGATGTGTGCTTAGAGGATTACTCCTATGCCATCTTCCCTTGGCTCAGTTCCAATTGTGTAACATTATCTCAAAGAAACGTCAACTAGTTTTTATATTCTTGTAACAAGTACATTAGACTGACTGCATATTTAATTTAACTTTCATTTCATAACATCTTGTAGTGAGAGTGCGTGTGTTCGTATGAGTGGCTGGCCTGCTAATAAGGAACGGTCTAACATGGATTGGATAAGGCTCGTTGCAACTGCACTTTGCAAGCATGTCCTCTCTTCGATTCCCTAGTCAGGCAGTCAGGGCAAACCAGTGATACTTGCTAGGTGTGTCTTGCACGTGCACGCAATTCCTATTCTAGCTACTTATGCTAAGGACGAGTCGAAGGCCTTAGCTTAGACTATAGTGTGCAGGCATTAAAATACTGTTGAGCACAATTCCAGTGCTCAGTACTGCCATTAGGTTATTCGTTGCGCATCATGAAATTGAAAATGTAAATCGAGTGAACAGAAAGTCTGGGTTCGAATCCCGGAGGCTGTATTCTTCTTCACACATGTCTTCCCATAAAGCTCACTCGTACAGGTCAAGTTTTGTGGCAGACGTACAGCACACGACAGGTCTTGCCCGAGTTGTCCCATTCACGTCGTTGGGATTGTAAGGCCCTTCCTTAGTTCCTTACATGTTTCTACGTCCAGAACCACTTCATACTTCCGTCTGTGGTCTCAGTTGGTTGATACTTGATACCTGTCCCCCCTACATAATTCCTTCCGATCACCAGTCAACGAGAAATACAAGCGCGCGCACACAATCATCTCGATTTCGACCAATCAGCTGATTTTACGCCTTGTTGTATTGTATCAGTGATCGATAATATCGAACGATTATGTCTGTAAAAAATGATACATTTTTTCCCGACAGAGGCGTGATCAAGATTAGATTTCTAAAAAGGTCACACCACATATTTTCGGTCAGAAATAGTGTGAAATCTTTTAGTCTGTCTGGGATCGCGAGATGCCTCGTTGTTCGGACACAAGATACGAATTTAATATCGGTGGTATGGCAGTCCACGTAAACGATACGATGAGAATGTATGCAGTGGCGGAACTTCGTTTCATGGGCCCGCCCGCAAAATTTCTATGCCCCCCCCCCCCGAACAGATACACACACACACATAGGCTCAGTGTTGAATTCAGGCTTTTCATCCGGGGGAGGGGGGCTATATAATATCCCCCCCCGGTGGGCAAGTCCGGGGGGTTATGGCCGAGCAGGCGAAAATTGTGAAAATCAGGTTTTTAGAGTGCGTTTGGTGCGTTTTAGAAAAAAGTCGTGGGCTGAATGCAATACCAAAATAATGTAGTTTTTGTGTGTTATTGTTGTGTTGTGGATTTCACCTTCAAACCGTTAGATCCACAAAACGGTCAATTTAGCAACGAAAACAAATACAATCAATTTTTCCAAACTGGGTGAAATACGTTTGTTTTTACTATTTCTTTTTTTACCGTCCAGTTGCGGGCCCTGCGGGCGCCTAGTTCCGCCACTGAATGTATGATATGGCTCATATTGGATTTTGTAACGTGCAATTCGATAATATTTTTAGATCAATTCCTGAAATGTGATGGAATATCGGTTATGGTGTGCAGTGCGTCCCTCTGTGCTTCAGACATGTAGAGCGCGGGCGTAAGATTAGTGGTGTACCAAAGGTGCAGTAAACAATCATGTATGCAGTGAGTCAAAGAGACAGGTCAGACCGGAATGCACCGACGATAGAGTAGACAAGACACACGTGAACGCGACACACCCATTTGTATACATCGTGTGCACCGTGTCTGTGGTAACAGCTCTCGAAGTCTTGAGGATGAATGCATGGTCATTGCTGCTGCTGCCAAGTATGCACTTCAGCATCAGTTGTTCTAGACGGGCTTGTACGCAGGGATTGTGACGGCCGCCGCATTGTTTTAAGTAAAATTCAGATAAATTATTGACAGTTAATATTTACAGGCTTACTGCCTAATACTTTTATCTATTGTAATAATGCCTATTCATAATTTTGAGGACGCATGGAAATCGAAGATTGCACCCCATGGGATTGACGAATATATTTAGACCGTTCATAAATTTGAATTTTAAGATTAACTTTTTATACTTTCTTTTGTTAAACGTAAATGCCCTTCACTATAGTACGCAGTCCCAGTCGATCTGTCTATACTAAACAATCATTACTCATCATTAAACGTCACCAGCTGGGCGTAACCAGTCAAACTATCTGACTGGGATGGGATATATAAATTCTTACGCTACGTTGTCATGTTTACGCGGACGCCCACAGTTACGCCCACTCTAATATGATCATCTGTGGTCGTGGGTGCTAGACGCTAATTCGATCACTGGGTGATTGTCGACGACATTCAAATATGACTGGACGGATCTGGGACTGATTTAAAGAATGTGATTGGTTTGCACGTGAACCTATGAGAGCTATAGGACTGAACAGGCCATTTTGTATTATATTTGATGATGAATTTGATGATGATTGATGATGTTGATGATGTTTGTTAAATTAATGCTATTAAATATTAATGCACTAAGGCTATTCGAGACGATGAATGGAGATATGAGTGACTGATCACACATTGTCGTGAAGATGTTGACGTTACGGTCGTGTTGTTTCTACATACAGGATTGCCTCCCCGCTGCCATCGTACCCACACCAAAAGGGAGTAAAATTATCTAGTTTTATTTATTTATTTATTTATTTATTTATTTATTTATTTATTTATTTATTTATTTATTCATTCATTTATCGTTTACCCTATTTATAAAAACTGATTTACAAATTAGGACAACTTAATAAAATTAATTTTGTTGTGTAATATGATGAACAACGAGCACAAACAAAATGTGTTACCCTTACCACGATGGTAGTGGAAACCCAACTAACGTCGGAGAGATTTAGATCAATTTGTTGGGCCGAAAATGACTTCACTCCAGCCACATTGTGCAATTTTAAATATTTTCAGGTCACTGTGCTCTAGGGCCTAGCCATATCCAGTCTATACGTATTATTAGGATTCGTAGAAAAGTAAAACAATCAGCACCATATTAAGCAGTAAGCAAAATAGTTTTTGGTGTAAACAAGATTTATGTCGTTCCCGTACACTTGATGTACCTTTGATCCCGGGTGTAGATTTACTAGCCTCACGTCAGCGAAGTCTACTGTCGAAGATTCAAAGCAGTTTGCATGGAAGAGATTTCGATTTATGTGTGTATCCAACGCCTAAATTTGTTTTCAACTGTCTTAGAGGCACACATCTCTACTAAATTGATCGTTGTTGTTTGAAAATAAAACATTTGGTCTTCATTTTGACATTTGTATTTATTTACTTAACGTCTATCGTATTCAGTTATAAAAACTGCTTTACAAACGGGAACAATAAATTCAACTTCTCTTCCTCAAATTCCTGGCTAGCCACTGCCTCACTATGGCCTCACCTCACTAGTCACTACACCTTCATGTGATGTGCCCAACTGACCGTAAATATTTACTTATACGTCTCGGGGGAAAGGGGTACTAACAACTACGATCAGTAACAATAAAATGTCTGTGGAGTGTGGTTCCGTTTATAATTTTTCATAAACTATGAGCGGGAGAAGCTATAAATATGTAGCCCGAACCTGACATTTCTCTGTCATCACACTTGTCAGGATTGCCATTAATTGTAAGTTGGAACTTTGCCCATGGTTTCCCAGAGCCGGGAAGCGGGAAGGTCGGGGTTTGTCAACGAAAGTCGGGGCATGAAAGTGAAATGTCGGGGAATGTTACGACAAAATAAAGCATATAAGTTTACCAAGGGATCTAAAATTGATAATGTAGTTGTTCTATAATATTGTTCACTGTACAGAGTTTTAGACTTGTTCCGTATAGAACCTTCAATCTCCTTCACCAGGCTTCCTTGACATTTTCAATCAAACGTTATGTTGGAATGAAAATTGTAATTATTGTTTTATTTGTGGTCGCTTTGACAGTTTTTTTTTTTTTTATATATATATTTAAAACCATTTAAATCAAGTCAAGTGCACTTTTACGTCATTAGGAGATACCAACATAATAAATAAGAGTTAGTGACGGTCTTTATGCGCGAATTTTCTTGTGTGCATGCATGTCGAATTATTTGAATCGCTATAGCTAACTTGACGATTTCTTCCTATGTAAATAATAAATCAACTAATATTGTTGATAAATATTAAAAAAATGGATCTTAATAAAAAAAAGTAGCTTTAAATTTTAAAAAAATCGCACACCCAGACTAGTGTTTGTTAAATGCCGTTTTGGTTCTTGTAACGTAGAGTAGAGATTGAGAATAAATAACTTAAATTGAAATATTTCGCACATTACTTCTACTTCAAAGCAAAGGTGGTATCTAAGTTCTCACAATGAAATGAAGCTTGATTCATATTGGATGAATGCAATTTTAAGAACAGGCCATATTCATTGTTTGTTTTTTTTAACAGAACCAATGTGGTTGAAAACTCCCTTACCCTAGCTAACTACAGAGGTGCGTACAAGCCAATTAGGCATTTCGCGACTTCTATTTTATTTTCTCATTCCAAAACACACACTTCGCATACGAAGTAATTTTCAATGATAGCCTAGTAGCCTAATAAAAAATGCGTTTTGTAGTATTTTCAAAAGTCATATTCACCGATTTAGTACTAAAAGCACAAAACGCAAGTTTTACACGTCTCTACACATTTAAAAAATCTCCTGCGCCTTTATCTGGTTCCAAACCAGTCACCGACAAAGATGTGCTAGAACAATACGTCAATTTAGCGTCAATATCGGATAATATTTACCGACGTGTTCTTTTACATATTTTATTTTGTACCTACTCTTATTGGATGAGCGTAGCGAGCGTAGCGAAGATTCCATTTCACTACACTGGAGAAAAAAAATCCGGAATGTTTTTTTTTTCTTTTTTTTTCTTTTTTTTTGTATTTTTGTCTGTTTGTTAGCACGATTCCGGCTAAACCGATACTCCGATTGCGATGAAATTTTATTGAGACCTTCGAAATCTCTGAACTTAGAACTGCCACGTTTTTGAGCGCAATCGAAAAAAAATTCCTCATAAAAAACGCAATTTTCCGATTTTTTTCGATTTTGAAAAAATTTCTTCGATTTATAATACCTACACGCTTTGTCCGATTGTAATAATTTTTTCACAGGACCTTTATTTTATGAATTTATATATTCGTGGAAAAATTTAAGCGCAATCGATAAATTATTTCTCATGGAAATCGGAATTTTACGTGGTTTTTCTTTTTTAAAACAATTCTTTGACTTATAACACCTACATGCTTTATCCGATTGTAATGATTTTTTAACAGAACCTTAATTTTATGAATCGATATATTCGTGTGAAATTTGAGCACAATCAAATAATTATTTCTTATGAAAATCGAAATTTTACGATTTTTTTCTTTTTTAAAATTACGATTAATTAAAAAATTAAAAAATTAAAGTTTATTTTTTATTTATTTTTAAATAATTAAAAAAAAAATCTTCAACTTAGTAATGATTTTTTCACAGAACAGAAAATCCGCATAACACATGGCAGCTCAATGCACCAATTACGCTCATCCAACAACGCGGCGGGACTTAAGCGTTTTCCTAGTTTATATCATCTAGTTAAATAAGCTGTTGTGTTCGTGGTTTTGGCCCCCATGTTCGCCGGGGTCCCTTCACTCCTCATAATAACATGTGATGGTTCAAACGTCAACAAGCGAACAAAACAGATTTCCATAGATATTTCTGGATAGGGTGTCTCACTGGCCGGTTTATATTTGTAACAGCTGCAACCCACATTCGTTTCACAACAAACCGGCGCGGCGCGGCGCGGTCCCCCCCCCCCCCGACCCCTCTAAACGCGCACTTATCTGTTCAGATTCAAGCCAGGCGAGTGTCTAGTTTTTGCCATTGTAAGATTTTGTTTATTCAGATCATCGTGAAAATTGCAGCATGTCTTGTGTCTGCCGTATAGGGTGCCTATGTAATGTGCAGACGCTTACGCAGTGTCTTACGCAATGAGCAGATTCGAGCGGTGACGTGAATATTCGTTGAAAAACCTCCCATCATATTCACACAGCTGGTAATGTCAACTCTACTGTGATGCGTGTGGTGGATGGATACATACGTTGAGAGTACCATACTTCTTGCTGTGTCTGTACCCTTACCCATACTTACAGTTACTTTTATGCCCAGCGTGTAGAGTGCATGTATTTTCGTACTTTTCGGATTACATGAAAGGAAAATGAAAATCAACATTTTCCATTTCTGTTTTCCCTCTGAAAGATAACCAAATTCTTATTGTTTGTGCAAAGCCCATTTAAATGTTTAAATTGTCATCAAGTCACAGATTTTTTCGTGCAAGTTCTCAAAGCCCCCCTAGAAATTGCAACTTATTGGTGGATATTTAAAACTTTTATGACCAAACTGGGTCAAAATTCAAAATTTAAACCATGTACGAGGATTTGTATCACCTTCCTGAGTAGGCCTATGTCCCAAAACATTATCTCGTTCGGTGGAAAAATGTATGCGTATGTAGTTCAAAATAATTATGAACGCACATCTTCGGCTCGAAATAGCATTTGTAGTAGGTGATAGATTTTGAACTTTGTCCAGAAATACACAATGCTGTTAATCAGGTTTATTCTTTTCATAATTTCAGTGATTTTTTTAAAGAAAACATTTGACTTGCAGCTCAGGTTTTGTTCTTTAATAATATATAAGTAATATGCTGACAGTGACATGATAAAAAATATAACCTTTTGTTCTCTGTTTATTGTTTTTGAACCGCATTTATTTCTTCACACTTTCTTGTTGATGCCATTAGTTCAATAAAATCTCAGCACTTCTCTGGAGCTTACGTAGGGTTTCGAGCATGGGTACAGGGCAATTAGAAATGCTCAGATCAAAAAGTAATTCTTTCTTATATCTTCTGTGATGCAGGTCGCATGACGATTGGGTCGGGTCAGACAGCAGACATCCCTGTGCAGGGGACGGGCGTCGAACCAGTCCACTGTCACATAGACAACATACACGGGGTGGTCACACTACATCCTGTTGCAGAGATGACTGCTGTGGACGGGCTGCCAGTTGTGGGACACACAAGACTGTCTCAAGGTAAGTCGCAAAACAAATACTTCATGTATGTATGTGGTGTCCTAACATTGGAATCCAGAATAAAGGGAATACTACCAGCCGGAAAGGGTGGAACAGTGTTGTTACACATTGTGTGGTCACTGTTACTTGTATTGCCATAATAATTACGGTTTACTTGCTTATCATTGAATCGATTGGTAAATGGGGCATTGTCTATACAGCGCTGACTCTACAAGTCTTTTAAAATTAAAACGGAAAACCATTACACGTTTCCTACCTTCAAATCTACATGAGCAGAATAATAATTTTTTAAAGTTCATTAGGCTAGGCATATACTAAGCAATGTATTCTCATAGTCATAATCATCTTCACAATGTTTTTGTTTCCTGGTAAAATGTTGTGAAACTATTCCTGAAATTATGCTAAGCCCTTTGTATACAATTAATGTGTTAGTAACTTATGATAGATTTAAATTTAAGATAAACTACTTGATCGGGTACCATTGTTCATAACATTTATTTCATAATGTATGGCCAACAGTGTACAAAAATATCCTTACCATTTTTTAAAATTTTAAGTTGCACAGACACTGAATCCCCAACAGCCATGATAACAACGTGACCCGACCCCACATTTTACTTGTGAAAATATTTATGCTCTGGAAGAGAAAACCTATAAACACAATCACTTAACAATAACCATAAAACTACATTTAAAACACCCATTAAAAGTTTATTACCATTGTTGAAGGACACAGCACTCTTCACTGAATGCTTTCTGCATTCCACCACTTAAGTTGTTCAATTAATCGAAAGGTATGCTGTTTTTTTTTTTTTTTTTTATAAAAAAAATGAACATTCATAAAATGTTACTTCTTTTCATCAATACTTACTAGAATGGTTGACAGGGTCTTCACAAAGGCTATATTCATTATACATTTTTTAGCCTCAACTTTACAATCTTGATGCTGCACTTCATAACATTTTGATGCTTTCTAGTTCTCATAGTCATTGTTAGTATCCAACAGGCTGATTCTTTTGTTCTCTATTAATATTCTGTACCGGTATTGCTTTTATTATTTGTATAAGACCTTAATTTTTAATTTGTAGCAACGCTTGCCAAAAACCTACCTAATCCATCCAATATACGCAATTTGTACATTAGCATGGCTGAAATAAGACAATTAATACAACAATTGGTTGTTGATGCATGTCTTTACCATTGTACAGTTATAGCTTATTTTTAAGTAGGTGACGGTGACTCTTTAATTCTGGGTTAACACATTGGTAAATTAAATAACATTTTAATTTCATTCACATGCAACAACAACTATTATTGAGTAGTTGAAATATTATTGATAGCCTCGCTGCATGTATGAGGATATAACCTTTTCAACTGGTAGCAAGCAGTCAATAACAATGGATGTGTCCGTCAAGCATGGTTGTTGAATGTTCACTATCTAGGTAGCATGGTATGCATTGGCCGGTCCAACTACCTGCGCTTCAACCACCCAGCAGAAGCACGCATTATGAGGAGTATCCTGCCCAACACCCGAATATCCATGGTGCCACTTAACTTCTGCACAGGTAAATTATTGTGCAGCCTTCAATTTACCTATTACAGTAGGGACTATGTGGGACTATGTACAAAAGGATTTTAAAGATTAAATTTGTTTACCACTGGATTGTATACCACTGTAATGTATGTACATATGTATGTGTAGATATAATGTGTTGTAATATCACTTTTACACTACCGTATTTTTTATATCAAGTCCATTTAGGTACAATGTAATATCATTATGCAAGTAAGTGGCATGAGCTCTCTAGGTTAATTGTAAGTAGTAGTTGCAATGAAATGTAGAAATTTTTACAGCTGGAAAAAGGTGGAAACAACTAATTTATTCATAAAAACTTGGTAATACTAATGTAAGTAAACTGGTTCCCCTTTGCCTGACAATAGTTTAATTTAATTTATTCATCAATCATAGGGACATTGTGTGTACAGTTTGTTATATGTAGGTTTTCACAAACTAGATTTGTCATACTGATTGGTGATTACTTTCAGGTTTCCATTTACGAAATAGATCTATGGACAGATCTCCCTGTCCGTTTTTTTTTATTAAATTATTGATCAATCTACAAAATAAATATGGGCTATATTATCGAATGCACATTTTGATTGTTGAATATCAAAACATGCATCGAAGAGCAACCCTAAATAAATAAATAAATAATAAATAAATTGTATTTAGAGTCTACCCACTCAGTTATATAACTGATTTTCAGTTACCCTAGTATACATATATATAAACCCTAGTATAGGCTGCACTTTTAGTGTCAGTAATTTTTGTTTTGTCAAATAGGTTCGGACAACTTGGATGGATTGGATCGTAAGCCACCGATAGCACCCCGCCGATCGCCACGAGATAGTTGGGGAGATGTGAGCAACAGTAGTAGTTGCAATAGTGGTAGTGAGGAGTGCTATTTAGGTATCAGTACAAAAATGAACCGTTCGGACATTAGTTCACGAAGTAATCAAGTCAAGTCATTGTCCCCGAAAGTGTTTCCGATGGGCAGTGCTACAGTCAATTCTCCTGCCAGTGCAGTTCTCGGACCATATCACACAAACAACCAAGTTCCGTCCAAAAACGTCCACAATTTACCAAGCCAGTCACCGTCCAATGGAGTTGCATTCAGAAATGGTGAATTTCCTAATAATACAACAGTTTACAATCAAAATTCATTTCCTACACAACAACCTTTAAAATTAAATCCAGGTATTTTAAGAAATGGTTTAACAGATAACGGTTCTGCATTTAACACACCAGTAACATCAAAACCCCAAAGTAAAACACTTAATTCTTCTAGTTATTCTTCAGGCATTACAAATGGATACGATAGTCGATCACAAACCCCCAATTCTGTTGCGTCACAATCGTTTGTCAACAAAACTTTGGCAATGCAGTCTGACTCAATGAGAAGTGTAACCCCAAGTCCTCCCTGTGGGGACAACCGAACAATTGCAGAGAGACGTTTAGGTTCGATGTCGTCTTTACCAAGCATTAACACATCGTTAAGAGAAAGTCCTAGTCCAACAAGTAAAACAAGCAATGCGTATGAACATCGAGTTCTAACGACTCCAAGTCCTGCATTCAATCGCAACCCTTCTCCCGCTTCTCGGAACACGTATGCCCCAAGGAGTCTCACCCCGACCCCACCGAAGGGATCCAATATTGTGGTTCATCGGAGACATCCGTCTTTAGGATCTGTTGAAAACATGGATCCAAGCAGACAACTAGGTAGTCCTACTCCAAGCTACGGCTCAAATTGCAGTCTCGAAGAACTGGCAGCTAGAAAAGAGGGACTTGAACACAAGAGAAACAAGGTATGCCCATTGCAAATGTGTTGCATTTCTTTTAGCACTGCTTCTACTGTTTTAACAAACTTGATGATTTTCTATTGTTTAGTTTATGATGTGTTAGTTTTAAATCATCTTCTAATATTGTATTTATTTTATATTATGATTTTTGCTACAATATTTGCTCTCTTTAAGTAAAGTTGGCTATACTGATATTATTGAAATTAAACCTCTACATTTCATTTCCCCCAACATTCAGTCGGAAACTCATTACCATTCAGATTTTCATTTTAAAATACAAGTCAAGTTTTAAAAAAAAACTCTTCAAATGTAAATTCTGTGTCTTAAATGTTATAAATATTGTAGGATCCTTATTTATTTTTAAATCTAACATGCACTAAAACTCACTTATTGTGACAAATGAATAAAATGCTAAAATAAGCCCTGCTAATAATATGCCTTTACGTTGCACAGGCCCAGGCAGATCGCGTACAAGAGCAGGAGACTGAGCGCCAGGAACGGGCGAGGCTAGATGAGATCTTGAATATGTGTGCAGACTATGAGAAACAGGTGCAGCTAGAACGGCAGAGCAAGTCCCCCATCATCCCACAAAACAGGTAGATATGGGTTGCTTTACTTTTCATGTTTCCAATACCTACACAAATGGTCTATGGCAGGCTTTTAAGTTCTTTCACAGCCAATATTATTTGACAATGTGAATTTCAATGTACAAAAACGAACAAGAATTAAGAACTTTCTTATAGTTTAGTACAGAGTTTATGCTTTGAATAGTAGGTAACTTACAAAAGGTAATTTGACTAGCCTGCACACTGGCTACTGTCCAAAGTATATGGATAGCATTGTTTACTGCGCCTGCCCTGTTTCACAGTTACCACCAGAACTATGATTTAAGCCTAGTCCTACAATGGAACACAATACATACAACTGCACACACTAAGCATGTAGCAATATCAAACCGTATATTATTATAATATTTTCAAATAATAATCACTCAAACCAGCTGTTATGTTAAACAAGCAACAGAACTTTGATAGCATACAGATTAAAATAATTTTAAGAAGCAATTTTAATTAATAAAATTAATTGGATGATACAATTATTTGGAAATGCGTTATCAGTTCCTAGCTCAAATAGATACTTTACTATAATACATAGAAACTTAAATACACACGTGTTATGCGTGTAGTTTTGTTTGACGATTTCACCCAAACACCCAAAATCATGCTCCTTGAAAAAGCTGAATGAATGAACTAACAAATCCAAATATCATCATTCGTATGGAAACGTCTTTAAAATTATTGTTTTTGTTATTTCTTCAAAATAATCTAGTATTTGTTAGCAGTGAAACTGATCACAAAGTAGGTACTCCACATCTACAGTAGGCCTACTATACAGATTGTAAGTTTCCTTACTCTTTCAACAATCTGTATCTTCCATGAGAATAGCCCTTGGACAATCTTAGCCACCCTAAACACCCTCTTGGCAGACTCAAGTGGTACCTACATAGTGCCAAGGATACTTGACTTGAACTTCCCAGTTAAAGTGCTTCTCCAGAGTAATCTCACACATGTGCCTCTCAAGAGTGTTGCAGACATCAGTGAAGGACAAGACAGGCAGATATACTAAGCAAGACATAAACTGAATCGATTATTTGAGAAACTGAATAAGTCACCCAAATTGCGTAAATGAGTTAAGATAGCCATTTTCTTCAGAATTTCAAGACCTATCGATTTTTAGAGAAACAAAATATTTTTCGACCATGCCTGTGTATATTACAGGGTGTCAATTTTCCCTTTGAGTTGAGAAACCAAATAAGTCAGTCCATACGTTCTGAAGAAAGAAATGTATTGATTTGAGAAACGGAACAAGTCACTTTTAGTAAAATGAGTCATTGACTCTCATTGCCGAGAAATTTTAATTAAACGAAGTTTAAAAAAATGTAGTTTTATGTTTACTATAATAAACAATCATAAAAACTTATGATACTACCTTATTTTTACTAATTTTATATATACCCGCCCCATTTCATTGAGAAACCAAATAATTCCACGCTAATTGCACCCTCGTAACTATGAAATTACGTGCTCATAAATATCAATATCAACAAAAATCAATGTAACTATGCCACATCTAAATTACTACAACAAAAAACCTGCATTTTTTTACTTCAGGGTATTAAATGTATGTTTTTTGCGTTTTACTCGGAACAATGGTTACATGACTTATTCGGTTTCTCAAATAACCGATTCAACTGTTTTGTTATTGCAAACTTCTCAATGTGAATATCACCACTACACAGCATATTTATTATACACACCAATTTAAATTAACTAAACTAAAATTATCGGAATTATTACCTACACTACAAGATTGCTTGTACATATTGATTGATTTTTTTCTTCATTGAATTAGCATTACATTCAAGTTTTAAAAACAATGTGGCTGTTTTTTTTTATTTTACACGTACTTAATAGTAGAAGTGCTTATCAAGTGTAAGAAAACTGATAAGAATCTAAACAGCAAATACGAATGGTATGATTTAAGCACTTGATGGAGGTAAACACTATCAGAATGATGATAATTTAGGCAATATACACAAATACTGTAGGCCTACCTTATTTTCTCTACCATGTGTAATCTGTTTAATTAGATATAGATAATTTGACGTAGAAGCAGGCAGGCCTAGAAACTAGTAAGCCAAAATTCATGAATATTGCATATGTACCCAATTTGAGGTAACTAGGGGATAGTCACCACTAAAGAACTGTCATGTGACTATGTATACCCACTAAAATAAATATGTAGGACACGAGGGAGTAGTCCAGGTTTTGGGACAGGATTCATTGCAAGTTATTAGTACAGTACTTCATAAATTCAATGTGTCACTTTAAATTTTCCCCAACAGAATCAAGACAAATGGTTCCCTTCCCCGTGACAAGCGGCTACCTTCTCCCAGCACCTTAACATCTGAAGACGAGCTCATTGACATCTTCACATTTGAGCAGACTCCGGTATCTGCGAGTGTCGTTTGTGTTGCACCTCCACCTACCCCAACTGGTGTCAACACTACGTTGGGAAGAAGTCCTTACGAGAATGTGGTACTATCTGGTGGATCGATCGCTTACCCGCAGAGCCCCAGAACGAGAATCAGGACTATCGCCAACAAAGAAGCTAATCACAAGTGTGTTTTTATACTTAGCTGAGCTCTCTCTCTCTCTCTCTCTAACTTACTGCTTGTTGATATACTAGTGTATTTTATGACACATAGATAAGATAAGGTTTTATATGTCTTGTAATAGAGTACTACTTTAATCTTCTCTTTATAACCTATATTCCTCTGTTATGCAGTATTCGACTGTACGTCAAGTTAGAAAGGTTTAATTTTTCTGCGCTTTGTGTTCTAGTCGAGACAACTCGGAAGTGATTGAAAACCGCCTGGCTATATTAAACGACTACGAGTTTGTCTCCTCCTTACCTCGCCGTCTTTCCAATAAAACTCCAGTTATGCAAGAGTCTTCCAGCACTGATAACAAATCTTCACCTACGCAGCTATCTCGCAGCAGTTCACCTTACATGAATGTTGCGTCGATTCCACCTAGATTAGCTCAACACTCGCGTTCGTTGTCGACACCGTCGTCAAGTAATCAAAAACCATTGGACCGAGGAAAGTTAATACTTCCTTTAGAGTCTGTCAATCCTGTGGATCGACTGAACGAAGCACTAGAGGCAATGAAAGCACAAAGTGCACAGACAAGATGCGACAACAGACGGAGAAGCTTGGAACTTAAACCTGTTGTTAACCAACCTAACAAAGAAAGTGATTTTACGATGCGGGACCGAGGAAGCCAAATAGATGGTCCTGTTGACATGGAGAATCAGGAACAACAAACTGAGGTGAGACTATTGCAATATAAGCTGCTTATACTAATTGAATACCGTACAAAAATATAACGTACATACTATATAGAATCAGCTCAAAAGCTTTCATGATCGACCATTTGCACGTTATTTTTTAATTGTGATCACCAGTAAGAACCAGTAGGGGGTATCTTAAGCTATATTTCAATGCTCTGTAGTCGTCTAAATGGTTGTCCAATCAACAGCGATCAACTAGGAAAGTGATTTTACAGTTAAGCAGGCAAAAGTGGAGCTGTAAATGGCTGGCTGCAAGTTAGCAGACTAATATTAATTTAATACAGTAGTCAATACTTAGAGATTGGAGATTTGAGGTGACCGGTAACCCCCACTACGTTTATATAGGATGTTGCTAGCAGTGTATCTTGCTAAAGTAACAACACAACAGGGAAATTTCGTATTACTTGAAATTAACTGCAGCCTGCAGTCATCCCAAGGAAAAATTACACAAAGAAAAAACATTTTTCAACTTCTTATTTTTTGCAGAAATAATTAAATTTTGAATTTATCAATATTGATTTTTCCTTGCAATATGGATATTCCAAATTATCTGGTAGGTTATGTAATAATCTGTCTTTACTTTAAATATCTTATTTACTGCACAGTAGAAGTTGAAACTCTTTGGTAGTATATTAGTGCACTGTTCTCATTCATTCCATTACCATTATTCACTTACCCTTCCATAAGCAAATTAGAAGTGTACTTGAGTATTCTGTTCCTTTGTGATCCTTTACCATTCAACCCCATAAAAAATATACATACATATTATTATATTTTATTATATGTATTAATGTATTACACTCAATTCTTATTGTAATAGTATAATCTATGTGATCTACTCAGCCATGTTTATCTATACTATTACTATCTATTTCTTATCCAGCTGGTATCAGCTGCTACTGTACAATGTAATGTGGCATAGTGTTGGCAATGACAACAACAAGCACAACTCGAGGAGTTGGCAATAGTATTCGGTATTTGGTAACGGTGCATCTTGTAAGCCTAAATAAATAGAACTTGTCTTTTTAGAGTTGCTTGTTATTTCTTGTAAACTTGTAACATTAGAACATGACAATCTATTGAGTCTTTCTATACATTTTCAATTATACTATAAAAGAGAACACATAATGTACTTAACTCATCGTCTCGATTAGCCAAAGTGCATAAATATGAGACGTTAAGCAATATTCAATCAATGAATCCTGTCCATTCTTGAATGCTTTTAAGTGTATGTGAAAAGACTAATTGTACACAAATGTTTACTTAGATATAATTCAAGGGCTGCTCTGCAGTCTAGGTACACAATACACATGCATCAGGCAAATACACGTGTATTGTTATTGTTTCCAGCGATGGAAGATTGTGTATGAGAGTCTTAGAAAGGAGAGAAGCAAGCTGCTGGCGGCCATGTCAGATCTCAAGCAGAACATTACCGACATCGAGCAACAGGAAGAGGAGATGTTGAGAGAGGTATGTAAATAAACTTAGGTATATATCATGATTCTCGTAAAGTTAGGCGCAATTAGAACTTATAACGCAGAGAGCTTATAACGACAACAAAATCCTTATGACAGACCAATCAGACATCGATATTGGGATATTCCTTGACCGACCAATCATAAGTTATAGCCTAACGACACTACCAATCAGAGTCTTGGATTCCTGGCCTTATGCATAATCTGCACTCTCTTTAAAGTTAAACCCTTTTTTATTGCTGCTATAGCTGCTCTTTCGGAAGTTTGCAGATGGTGACGTCATCGGCGGGCTAGTTCTAGCCAATCCCGGCCCCGCCGATGCCGCTAGCATATGCATTCTTTCGATGGAGCAGCTATATTTTGTTAATCTATGAATGTTATTTTTATTCTGTGTCCTTGTGCCAATTGTTTCTGTACAACAGACTTTTTATTTTGTTTTAAAAATAAAAGTTTTATTTTTATATACTACTTTAAATATAATATACAGTAAGATCTCTCTTATCCTATCTCCTCTTATCCGATGTTCCGTGTTAACCTAGCCGCCCTAAAAAAAAAATAAATAAAAATAAAAAAATAAATAAATAAATAAATAAAGTTTAAAAAACGTAAATAAAACATAAAAATAATTACAGACGCCGCGCCGCACTTTTTTAAATGTACTCGCATACATTTGTAGGCATGCCTTACGAGTGGGGATGACATCGGGTACCGGGTACCCGACTCCTACCCGACTCCTATCGGAGTCGATCCATTTTAAAAAGAGGCGCCCCCCCAAAAAAAAAAAAAAAAAAATTTTTTTTTTTTTTTTTTTAATTTTTTTTAATGATAAATTGAATGAGATTGCACTTGTTGTCTCGTTAGTCGTTATCTTATCTCAAAACGTAAACATAAAAAATCAGCGAGAGTCTTGCCGGGCCAAGAGACAAGCAAGCTAGCGGGGTGGAGTTAGTTATTGGGATTTAGGCCACAAAACAGTAAAGTTAACAGTGCCCATCGAGGGTGGGGGGGGAACGGCCGGACAGCGTTGTGCAACAGAGTAGTGGGCTAAAAATAAACTTGCAAAAAATTTCAAAAAAAAAAAAAAAATAAATTTTTTTTTTTTTTTTTTTTTTTATTGCGGATCGGGGGGTCGACTCCTACCCGGTTCCAAAGGCTCCGGAGGCGACTCCAATATTTTCTACCCGATGTCCTCACTATTACGAGTGAGTGCAAAGAAAATAGATCGGCGATATATCCGACTTTCGAGCAGTGTGCATCAGTTACTGAGCATATAGAGTTCAGTGGTCAGTGTTTTGTCGGGCGCATCGCCGGTAAGCGTCAGTGCCACCCACTGAGACATATAGAGGTCAGTGTGCGTCGCGCGCCTGCGCGTGCGCATACGATCCAGCCATCTCACACACAGCTGTTCAAAGATGGTCGTTGTGGAACTAGATGCAATCATGTTCAACCGATTCACGAAATTTGTAATCACGACGCATTGAATGTTATTCCTGGGCTTATCTTATTTCTTTCCCCGACTTATCTTGCGTCGTGAGCTTCAGCGCGGGCATAGTAGTGAGAGGTTTTCCCACATGAGAAAGAGAGCTAGGCCCAGGCCTATGTTTGCATTGTAGGCCTAGGCCTACTGCGTCGAGTTTAGGCCTAGGCCTAGGCCTAGACATACGTTTTTTATTACGACATGTAGGCCTAATGTGTACGTGTGTTCGTGAGCTTGAATTACAAGCTATTAAATCATTTTGTATACCCTGTATGAAGTGTATCGTGTGTTTTATGTCTTTACCATAATGTGTCATATTCATTTACCATCAGCTATGCTACAGAGCAAATAAACAAATTTATCGCGCCATCCCAGTTTTTCGAAATCAGTGCCCCGTCTCATCCCAAATCGGATAAAGAGATCTTCTTATAGTATACCAATCCAGTTAACCCATGACACAGTTCTCGGGGTTCTTTAAATTTCTAAATACATTTTATTTATATATTGCCATGTAAACAATAAGCCTCGAAAGTAGAGTAGAATAATATACGATGTTTTCTCAAAAAATCAGTTTTATTATATGTACGTAGGGAACCAAATAGAATGGTCCCGGGTCTGACATGGAGAATCAGGAACAACAAACTGAGGTGAGACTATTGCAATATAAGCTGCTTATACTAATTGAATACCGTACAAAAATATAACGTACATACTATATAGGATCAGCTCAAAAGCTTTCATGATCGACCATTTGCACGTTATTTTTTAATTGTGATCACCAGTAAGAACCAGTAATATCTTAAGCTATATTTCAATGCTCTGTAGTCGTCTAAATGGTTGTCCAATCAACAGCGATCAACTAGGAAAGTGATTTTACAGTTAAGCAGGCAAAAGTGGAGCTGTAAATGGCTGGCTGCAAGTTAGCAGACTAATATTAATATATACAGTAGTCAATACTTAGAGATTGGAGATTTGAGGTGACCGGTAACCCCCACTACGTTTATATAGGATGTTGCTAGCAGTGTATCTTGCTAAAGTAACAACACAACAGGGAAATTTCGTATTACTTGAAATTAACTGCAGCCTGCAGTCATCCCAAGGAAAAATTACACAAAGAAAAAACATTTTTCAACTTCTTATTTTTTGCAGAAATAATTAAATTTTGAATTTATCAATATTGATTTTTCCTTGCAATATGGATATTCCAAATTATCTGGTAGGTTATGTAATAATCTGTCTTTACTTTAAATATCTTATTTACTGCACAGTAGAAGTTGAAACTCTTTGGTAGTACGTATATTAGTGCACTGTTCTCATTCATTCCATTACCATTATTCACTTACCCTTCCATAAGCAAATTAGAAGTGTACTTGAGTATTCTGTTCCTTTGTGATCCTTTACCATTCAACCCCATAAAAAATATACATACATATTATTATATTTTATTATATGTATTAATGTATTACACTCAATTCTTATTGTAATAGTATAATCTATGTGATCTACTCAGCCATGTTTATCTATACTATTACTATCTATTTCTTATCCAGCTGGTATAGCTACAGCTACAGCTACAGCTACTGTACAATGTAATGTGGCATAGTGTTGGCAATGACAACGACAAGCACAACTCGAGGAGTTGGCAATAGTATTCGGTATTTGGTAACGGTGCATCTTGTAAGCCTAAATAAATAGAACTTGTCTTTTTAGAGTTGCTTGTTATTTCTTGTTAACTTGTAACATTAGAACATGACAATCTATTGAGTCTTTCTATACATTTTCAATTATACTATAAAAGAGAACACATAATGTACTTAACTCATCGTCTCGATTAGCCAAAGTGCATAAATATGAGACGTTAAGCAATATTCAATCAATGAATCCTGTCCATTCTTGAATGCTTTTAAGTGTATGTGAAAAGACTAATTGTACACAAATGTTTACTTAGATATAATCCAAGGGCTGCTCTGCAGTCTAGGTACACAATACACATGCATCAGGCAAATACACGTGTATTGTTATTGTTTCCAGCGATGGAAGATTGTGTATGAGAGTCTTAGAAAGGAGAGAAGCAAGCTGCTGGCGGCCATGTCAGATCTCAAGCAGAACATTACCGACATCGAGCAACAGGAAGAGGAGATGTTGAGAGAGGTATGTAAATAAACTTAGGTATATATCATGATTCTCGTAAAGTTAGGCGCAATTAGAACTTATAACGCAGAGAGCTTATAACGACAACAAAATCCTTATGACAGACCAATCAGACATCGATATTCGGATATTCCTTGACCGACCAATCATAAGTTATAGCCTAACGACACTACCAATCAGAGTCTTGGATTCCTGGCCTTATGCATAATCTGCACTCTCTTTAAAGTTAAACCTTTTTTATTGCTGCTATAGCTGCTCTTTCGGAAGTTTGCAGATGGTGACGTCATCGGCGGGCTAGTTCTAGCCAATCCCGGCCCCGCCGATGCCGCTAGCATCTGCATTCTTTCGATGGAGCAGCTATATTTTGTTAATCTATGAATGTTATTTTTATTCTGTGTCCTTGTGCCAATTGTTTCTGTACAACAGACTTTTTATTTTGTTTTAAAAATAAAAGTTTTATTTTTATATACCACTTTAAATATAATATATAGTATACCAATCCATGTTAACACCAGTGAACACCAGTTCTCGGGGGTTCTTTAAATTTCTAAAAATCTAAAAATAGAGTAGTTAAATAATATAGTAATGTTCCACAAAAAATTATCAGTTTTATTATTATGTACTGTAGGGCCGTACACTTATAATCCCATTGCCTTCGCAGTGACCATTTTCAAGATCGGTTATCCCGTAATAATGGCTCTATGAGGACTGAGTTTCGAATCCGTTTTTTTTTTAAATAAAGCATGTTTGTTTTGTAGTCGTCTTATCGTATCTATCCACCACTCAAAATCCAAAGAGCCTTGCCGGCAAAAAAGTAACAGTTAAGCAACAGAATGTATTATTAGCCATCATAAAATAACATTAAAGTTCATCAGTAATTTTGTCATAATGTTCCTTGTGTCCACTATTTAGTTGGAGATGGAGCAAGCTCTTCTGGATGGGGAGTGGTCAGCACAGCGAGACAAACTAGCACAGGATGAGGAGCGACAGGTGATTCTACGTGGGCAGCTCGCGAAGCTAGACAAAGAGGTCGCCCACTTCTCAGCCAGGGAAGTGCAACGCCAGGAAGAGTGTAAGCGCCGTCTGGAAGCTGCGGAGCAGAAAGTACACGAGTGAGTAGGCTGATACTTTCTCGCACAAAATCATTTTTACATAACGATAGTGTGTAGTTGGTCGCACTAAACATTTGTTAATAATGCATGAATTATCAACAGTAGTTAGTATACGTATTTGTGATAAGTTGCTCTATTTTAATTTTTTAACATTTCATTGTATCGTAATGCTTGTATTTTCAAATATATTCTTTACTGACTTTCTTTGTGCTCACTTGTATTAGTATTTACTAAAGAGAGCTAGGCCTAAGGCCTATGTTTGCATTGTAGGCCTAGGACTACTGCGTCGAAGTTTAGGTAGCCTAGGCGCTAGCAATATTTATTACGACATGTAGGCTAATTGTGTACTGTGTTCGTGAGCTTGAATTACAAGCTATTAAATCATTTAGTATACCCTGTATGAAGTATCGTGTGTATTTTATGTCTTTATCCATTACAGTGTCATATATCATTTTACCACATCAGGCTATGCTACGAGAGCAAATAAACAATTGATCCGCGCCATCCGAGTTTTTCGCAAATCCGAGGTGCCCCGGTCTCATCCAACTCGGATAAGAGAGATCTTACTGTATAGTATACCAATCTTGCCTCTACTATTAACAATTGTGTTCTTTCTATTTGAAGTTCAAAGAACAATATTATTTTTGGCCCTAGGCAAGGCCTAGGCCTAGGGTGGGCCTAGCTAGGCCCTAGAAGCCTTTAAGGTAAGTTGCAGGGGGCCTCTAGGCCTAGCCTTGTAGGGCTAGCTAGGCCTAGGCCAGCAGTAGTTTAGCTCACATCCTTGTGCATTGAATTAATGCTCTAAGTTGCTGTGGACCATTACACAATAAGTAGGGTTAAGGCAGTCATAACTATGTTCATTTCACCTCGTATTTCAATTGCGCTTTACCTGCAAATTGTATTAAAACACATATGGGAACACTTATTTCTTCAAATAATACATAAAGTAAAAAAAACAAAGGTCCGTCGCATAATATATACATTTCAAATTGATTCAGTCGTTTACGGAATGACAGACGCTAAACAACTTGCAGCCTTGTGACGTACGTCGTAATTCGTAAAAGTCGATAGTCGATTTAAAGTCGAACGCATGTCTGCGACATATCGATATTAGACCAAAGAAGAGGTTAACATGTCTTTATCCGAGTTCTTTGGAGACATGCGCAGTATCGGTGCGCACGGGCACGGCGTCAAAGCGAGAGCATCGAGTGGCCTGCGCCTGCGCAATGCCCATTACCAGTCAGCTGTTCGCTGTCGACGTGAAGAATGTTGCAGAGCGCGTCATAATATGGAATATTACGCCGCCGAGGCCGTATTTTCGTTCGTTCTCGAACAATTCTAGAGTCATTTCGAGACTCGAATTTTCGAGCATCAAAAAAATCACACGAGCGAGCGAGCGAGAATGTTGACGTGCTCGATCTCGGCTCGAAATTTCGAGTCTCGCACAGCCTAGTAGTTACGTATTTTTACTGATGAAGGTTGCTCTATTTTACATTTTTTTATACATTTCATTGTTGTTGTAATATTGCTATGTATTTCAAATATTTACTTAACTGTAACTGTTCATTGTTTTGTCTGCATCTATGTAATTAGATTTATTTAGTTGTGCTCCTTTGTAAATCAGTTTTTTAACTGAATAGGATAGACGTTAAATAAATAAATAAACCTAACCGCGCGCAAATATCGAGCTGTTTTTTAAATACTTTGCTCGGCTTTATTCGGACACCACTAGTCAATAACAACCTATGTTGAATAATAAAAATCACTGATCCTTCTTTACTACTTTCTAGTGTAAGGTAGGTTCTAGGTAACAACTAACAACTTTAAATTAGCTGCAGTTGTCATCAGCAGGTGGAATGTTTTGTCGCTCCCAGCCCTTTAGGCGGGGATTTATGTTCTCTTTGCTTTCCCAACCTGTCAACCCTTCTCCAATCTTACTTTACAACTTAGTATTTAGTCCCTAATCCCTATACTATCAAGTTGTTAATATTATTTTGATTGCTTGCTCGATTTTTAATCGATTCCAATTTTTTGGAATCGATGTCATCCCTAATTTCTATGCTAGCTACTACCCCCCAAATTTGGCAATAGTGAATCGAATCGACTGAATTGACATCTCAAAACAAATGTTCAAAACTATTAGATCAATAAGTTATGAGCAGTGATACTTAAAGAAACTTTTGCAAACATGGTTGTATGATGGCAGCTACTTAGCTATGTGATTTAATTGTGCGGTGATGAAGAAAGGACTAGCCCCGAGTGCATTGTCTGTGGTGAAAAATTAGCAAATCAAGCTATGGTTCCTAGCCAATTGAAACGTCATTTATCTACTAAACATAGTCAACAATTGACATTAAATTGCTGATTATTTCAATAGTATTTTGTTTACCAGACCTGCTAAATTACTACTTTGTTGAAGGGGGTGCCGCAAAATTATTAAATGTAGCAATGGGGTGCCTTGAATTAAAAAAGGTTGGGAATCACTGTTCAAATGAATAATCTGTCACTAATATAACAATATTGCAATTCTTATTTTGTATTTGAAAGAAAGCAAACATTATTCACATGTATAAAAGACAAAATGTTGTTGTGTTGTTTGTTTTCACCTTAACATGTCCTTAAAATGTAATTCTTATAAGACATATTGTAGACCTACTACAGTGGCTTTGTGGCTTTGTTTTCAGGTTGGAAAATGAATTTTCCAAGAGCTCTGATGATATTGAGAAACAGAAGATGTTTGGCGACAGACTAAAAACCCAGAAAGAGTTGCTGGAACAAGAGAAGAAGGTAGGCTTCAAAGATATTGTTTTCTAACATGCTATACTGTAATTGATTTGAAGTTAAAAAATTCAAAGTGATTGTTCATGTCATTTGCATAGAAAATAGTGTTGTGATACAGGCATTGTTTTAAGGTTCTTAATAACTAGTAGAGCTGTGAATGGGTACCCAGGTATCCGCCCTTTCACAATAATTCTAGTAATAAAATTACCTACCGCCTTCGCCGGTTAGTCTTTCACTCGTCAGTGCGCAACGGCAACAGTAGGTAGGTGATTTGTCATTAATTAGTACTTGAGTTTCGTTTTTATCAAGCTCGAGTGAGTGACAACATTGACTAGAGCCGAACATTATGCACAATACGGGGAATGCCCAGACCGGTCACTACACGTGCATCACCATTCATTGTAATCGGCCGATTAACTACTGGCTTGGAGATATTTAATATTTATGCATTGCGGCAACATCAGTTCGGCAGTTTCTTCTAAAACCGTGTTTTCAACAGCTGGACATATCGTTTATAGGAATAGCATCTCTGGCACCTGAGACCGTCGTCATGCTAACGTTCTTCAACAGAAATTGGAATGTGTGTATTAAAAGTGACGACTCGTCACTGCCGAGTGTAATAAAGTAAATAATAGTCACTTTTCAAAAGGATTTTTTTCACTTTACTTTCCTATTTGGAAAATAATATTTAGTAATTTCGGTTACCCGACCGACCGTAAGACCCAACAGGTATCTCTTTTTCCGTAGGTATATTTGTTCCATTTTCCATTTTAGATTTTTTGGTTGGGATAGATTTTGTAATTTCTGAATTGTATCAAAAATGATCTCCTTATCTATTATATGAACCGTTGTGAAAGGCAAGTGATTCCCAGAAAAAGTAAAATGCTTTCTTTTTATAGCATTAAGGGCCATGGCTTTTTCTAGTAAAAATTAAGAGATAGTTTGTCATGACTTTTTTGTAAGCACTATGTAATACTGTTTTAGAGAAACTCGTACAGTAGGCTACTGTATTCAGTGGCGTTTTATGCCTTCAAAATCCGGTGGGGCAAGTAGATCAGAATTATGTTTTTTTTTCTACACACATTTTTCTCGGTAGAGCTAGCAAGACCAACGTTTTGGCTCATGTAGGCCGCTATTTATCCACAGTTAAAAAGACTACTTGTATCCTACCAATGATATTGCTTCATGCTGAGTAATTAATTTTTTACTTTTTTCTGAGACGATTAATTTAATTTAACTAGGTAACTGATATTAAAAGTTAAGCGTAATTTGATATCAATTAATACATTTGAGATGGAAAATGGATACATAATATCGTTCCAATAATGGCATTTAATTTAATCATATTTTTGTCATGATGTCGATTGCTTGAAGTATTTGCTTCACATTTGTCCGCCCGTCGGTGTTTTACACGTGTTGGGGCTAGATCTGAGTTGCCCCACTTGGTACCGTAAGAGATACGGTCCCACTCGATGTAAGCGGAGCTACACCTGCATGCTGTATGTAAGCGGAGCTACACCTGCATGCTGTAGGCATAGGCCGACGGGGCTAGCCCCGAGGAATGCTTTAGGGTGGATGCGCCGGCAGGTGTAGCTAGTGGCTACCAAACAATTTTTTTTACTACTACCACTTAAATTCTACTGAATGGCGCGGAAATTGAATACGGTTGTTGTTAAATATATCCTTCAAACGATTTCAGATGTGTTTCTAACTATTCTATTTTTCCGTGCGGTGCTAGAAATTGTTGGTGTCCCTATGCAGGAAACACCACTGACTGTATTCCAGTTAAAATAGTAGAGTAGCTATATTACTAATTCTTGACTATGCTCTCTCAACTCCGACGGGTGAACAAGACTGTCCAAGCCGAAACGTTTTGTCGTAATGTAATGATATTTGTGTGTATATATTTATGTGATCTTCAACTCTACACAGCCGCCGAACTCTTTCAAGGTAAGCTGTTGGCTCCTAGCCTCCTATCAATCTTTCCCCACCCAACACTAATTCTTGACTATGTATGTTCTATATGCAGTTGTTTGAAGACTTGGAGTTCAGGCACCTTGAGGAAGAAGCTTACTGCCTAGCAGGCCATGAGGAACTTCAACGTGAGCTGAGCGAAGTGGCGCCTAGAGTTGACATGCGCCAGCGAAGGCTGGAGGAGCTTGAGGAACAGAAACTAGCGGCGCAACACTCTGCAGAGAAGGAGAGCCAGGCCTTGCAGCGGCAGCTGCTCACATTCCTGCGGAGTCTGGAAGAGGTAATTTTACTAGTGTAACTTGGGCATTCCATACGAGTGATATTTAGAGACGGTCTACTGAGTGCGGTACTATTCTACTAGGAAGCTTCGCAAACACTTTTTTGGCGCGTTGTTGCATGAGCGTAATTGTTTTTTGTTTTTTTAATTGTAAAATTGTGATTTTCATGAGAAATTATTTTTCGATTGCGCTCAAATTTCACACGAATATATAAATTCATAAAATAAAGGTTCTGTAAAAAAATCAGTACAATCGGTTAAAGCATGTAGGTGTTATAAGCCGATGACATTTTTGTAAATCGAAAAAATGGTGAAATTGTGATTTTCATGAGAAATCAGTTCTAAGTTCAGAGATTTTGAAGGCCTCCAGAAAATTTCATTGCAATTGGAGTATCGGTTTAGCCGGAATCGTGTTAACAAACACAAAAAAAATCATTCCAGATTTTGTTCTTCAGTGTAGTGAAATGGAATCTTCGCTACGCTCATCCAATAATGATGATTTCTTTTTTTAACTAAAAAATCTTATTGGAGGCCAAACAAAAAGATAGGCATAACAAACCATTTGTATTGTCGTGTAACCCCCTCATGAACAAATATTTACCGGTGGAAAGTTGCGTATCGTTAAAAATAGTGGACTTGAGCAAATCCATAGGTTAAATCGTAGGGCTACAAAAACCGTATGCACGTTATAGTTATGTTGGCAGACTGTCGTCAGCAAGTTGCTAGATGGTTGGTAAAGTCGCGGCTCTTCTGGATGTGCTGCAAATAACCCTCGCTTTTTAGTTTTTAACTTTTTTTGTATCGGAAAATAAATAATTAAATATTTCAACTTAAATATTTCAAAATGTTTGTGGCAACATTTTCAGTAAAGCAGGCAAGAAACATTTTAATATTGAGCAAATATTTTCAGCTTTTTTAAATAAAACTTAAGTGAGTTTTGAACCTGTAACCTTTAGCATAGAAATACCTCTATGTAACCACTACTCCAAAGCAATAAATATTGTGGGTTTTGACCACATAAGTTGCAGGTTACCCAAAACACATAATTTAATAAAAGTTTGCTCTTTTCTATCTATAAATACGCTTTTCGCACTAGAATATATTTGTTTAATTAGGGCGTGGTTTATTTATTTATTTATTTATTCATTTATATAAGAGTCTCGTACACCACAAGTACCATTTTACATAGACAATCCTAGTATAATATATAAATAAGTAAAAATTAAAATTACATTAATAGTCCCAATTAATAATAGTCCCAGAAGGACGAAACGCGTCGTGGATTAAGGTAACAACTTTAAATTAGCTGCAGTTGTCATCAGCAGGTGTAAAGTTTTTATGTTCTCTTTCCTTTCCCAACCTGTCAAACCTTCTCCAACCTACAAATTAACAAATAATTATTTATATTGATGAACAATAAACAAATATATCAAAATTATAAGTGCAACAAACATAAGAGTAAATAATGTTTAAAAGAATAGAGGGGGAAATGCTAATGACCTTCATGATCTAGTCAAATCTTGCCCAAAATCGACCTAACCCAAAACAAATTGTAACAGTGAGTATTATTGTTAGAGATGTGCAAAAATGGTTATTTAAAGTTTGAAAATTCGCGCCTTAAAAATAAAAATTCGTGATTTGTCGCGATTTACCAACAACAACACAATCTTCTCATGCACAACTTTAAAAAAAAAAAGTTTCAGAATAACTTTATTGATTTTAATGATTTAAAGAAAAACAAGCTCATGAGAGTGAAGTTCAGAATCAGTTTTAATTTTAAGCTCAATTTCAGCCTTCAGTTTTCAAAGTTTCCGACAGTTTTTACCAGAATTAATTTCGTCTACCCGGCACCTCCACCAAATTTACGAAATTTTCATTTTTTATGTAATCTTTTTGATATGGATATGAAGTATATTGAGCTTACTCTCGTTCAAACAATTATTACGATCTCATAATCGCGTTGTATGACCCGGCACCTCCACCATATGTACCAGCCAGTATTAATTTAATTTCGACTTCGACCCGGCACCTCCACCAAAACTTTGAAATTTTTTAATTTTTTAAAATTTCGTGATATAATTCGCATTTAAGGACATAATCGCAAATTTCGCCACTAGTTCGCGGTATCAACTAAAATTTCGCGAAAATTCGCGAATTGGAAATTGGTACCATTCAATCACAATTCATGAGATTCATGTGCAAACTGAATTTGAAGGGGTTATTGCAACTTTAAAAAAAATTCGCGAATTTCGTTGTCACCATTTTTGCACATCTCTAGTTATTGTACCAATCTCTTCAAAAAAATGTCCTTATTAACATATTTAAAATCCGCTAAAATCCGCAAGGGGTAAATTTGTCAAATTCAGCTTTAAGTCATCCCTTAACTACATATTTCAGTTTGACCCATAACAAAAAATTGCAACAGTTACTTTTATTGTACAATCTCTCCAGAAAAATGTCCTTATTAACATATCCAAAATCCGCTAAAATCCGCAAGGGTTAAGTTCGTCAAATTCAGCTTTTAGTCATCCCTTAAATATTAACTTTTAGCTTAAAATATTGTTGTTCCAATCGTCACGTGATTGGTATAAACAGATAGCAACGGACCCCTGGAGCTTGAAAACCTATTCTAAAGTTGACTCGGTAACTGAGGTCAATTATTGGACGTTGATGGATGAGCGATCATGTTAAAATTAGATGATACATTTATGCCATCATATCACTCACAATATAGGCCTAATTAAGAGCTGTCACGGCGACGTAGTCACAGAATTCAACTATGATAGTACTGAGTACAATTTACCGTCACATTTATGGATGAGCAAATTTTGGTATATCGAGACGATAACATATTATTCACTAAATATTCGGTAGATGATTTTTTAGATCAGCACAAGGTCACATAGCTTAGTTATGATAATATTATCGCTTTGTGAATAAAGTTTACTGTCGCGTTGCTGGATAAGCATATTAAATATATCATGCACTCATTTCTTTTCTTTTTCTTTTGTTTAGTTTTCATTTTGCTATAAAAGGGTATTTGCATAAGTTAAGCCTCAGTTGTGTTTCAACTTCTCATGGAAGGTACCATATCGGCTGAAGAGGCAAGCTCGTCAGACGCCTTAACTAGCATTGGAAAGCGTTTAGAAAATTTAAAGAATTCATCAAATCATCATCGAACTTCAAGGTAGACATGCATACACCAAAAGTGCCCGACTTTACTTACAAATTATGGTGAACTTAGAACGTGACCACCCAGACATATAGTTTCTTTCAATCTGGATTGTACGTCATTCGTCGCTCTGATCGCTATTGGGCGGGTCTTTCAGCAGATCTTGTCATAGAACAAGTTTCATGAAAAATTTTAAATCGAGAGGAGGTTTTGGGTCGAGGTCGTGGAATGACGGAGCTGCAGAGGGCAGTTTGGGTATCGTAAATGCCAATATGTAGGGAGTTGAATCGAGCAATGCAAGAGTTCACTAGCGTATCGTACCAGACAAGTGAGCAGCACGTTGAAGTATCTAAAGGGAAAGGGAAAAGCAAAAGACTGAGATGACACCCAACAACTGCTGAGATTCTCTAAACATATGAACCCATTTACAGATGATCCGTCGCTCAGAAGCTTGTCGACTGGTTTAGTGGCAGCGGAAAACGTAAATGTTGACTTAGCCAAAAATGTTGACATCTGATTCTTGGAGCTATGACCGGACAAAATGTAAACGATTACAGTTTCAAAGAAATGCAGAAGCTGTGACCTTGGCTGACAAGACTCGAGTAGTAGTTAACTGAGATGTGATTCAGGTTGACTCACAACTGCTCATCAGCACTTCATACTTGCTGCCAAAGCTGAGAAGTGAGAATGAGGACATCCCTGATACTTTCAAGTATGAACTGTGCAGTCTGACACCAGCGCTGTTCAATTTGTGGGTCTTTGCCAGGGTGATTGCAGACACTTCGATGCAGTAGTCGTAAGCAAGGTATGAATTGGTCTCCAGCTTGTAAGCATTGTCGGGGTGATAGCTGCTCTAACTGCCCAAGCCCACTTCTAGACGTATCCGACGACGAAGATTCCTATTGATTGACTGATTTTTGTGACAAGTGGTGAGATGGAGACGAAGGACAATCTCAAAAAACCATGCCCGAGGCCTACGCGGAATTCATACGCTTCGGACAAGCGTACTAAAGGTAGGCCTATGTGCCATCGTAGATGGCACGAATACTTGACATAACATTATGTATCAGACGGCAATAAAAGAACATGTATGGCATTAACCCACAGATTTTCCTCTAGAAGTAGACATTTATTGTGCATCTGAGTTCTACTTCATTTGGTTAAAGGGCCCGTCAAACATGCGGTTTGATCCCATCATCATCACCAGGTAGGTGGAAGAGAAGATTATCATAATCGTGGTCCTTGTTGTCTTAGTTATGGTCCGTGTCGTCATTGTTGATGTCGTCGATGGAAGTGACTATCCAGTTTGCTGATCCTAAATCATCTTCCGAGTATTTAAGTGACATGGATGTTATCGTCTCGATACACCAAAATTGATCATCCACCAAGGTGGACGGTAAATGGCGTTAACGTTGAACTTAAGTACTATCATAATTGAATTCTGTGACAACGTCGCCGGGGACAGCTCTTAATTAGGCCAATATTGTGAGCGATATGATGCCATTTATGCATCATCTTAATTTAACATGATCGCTCATCCATCAACGTCCAATAATTGACCTCAGTTACCATAGAGATTACAAGTCACCTTTAAAATAGGTTTTTAAGCTCCAGGGGTCCGTTGCTATCGGTTTTATACCAATCACGTGACGCTTGGAAAAACAATATTTTAAGCTAAATGTTAATATTTAAGGGATGACTAAAAGGTGAATTTAACGAACTTACCCCTTGCGGATTTTAGCGATTTTGAATATGCTTAATAAGGACATTTTTCTGAAGAGATTGGTACCATAAAACTTACTGTTACAATTTGTTTTGGGTCAAATTGAAATTTGACTAGATCCTTCAACTGCAGTCCAACCACGGATTGATTTTTTGGAAGTACGTATTAAAATCAGAGAATATGTCGAACTTTGGTAAATTAGGTAAATTATTATAAAATGAAGGTAAACGAAAGGTGATAGATCTACGGGTAATAGAAAGTCTAGGTCTAGCTACATGGAAAAGGTGCGTAGGCGTAGTAAAGTGAGATGGAACATGAAGTGGAAACATGGAGACAAGACTGGTGCATCGGAAAATGCCAGTGATGATACGGTGCAAGAAAGACATGTCATAGCGTTTTCTTCTAGTGGCTAGATCTGTCACAAAACACTCATAATTTTTTTTTTGCATCTTCAAAACATTAAATTAATAACAACAATGTGTACATCTGGCATCAGAAGTAAATCAAGGGCTGGGTATTGATATGATACCCCTTGATTTACTTCTGTCCCCGGGTGTACTTTATTAAAAACAGAAAAATTACAAAATGTCATGGCCTTACATTATAGTCTGACTTTCCATTCTAAAATAAATGGATGAGCAAAGCGAAGATTCCATTCTACTACACTGGAGAAAAAAATCCGGAATGTTTTTTTTTTCTTTTTTTTGTATTTTTGTCTGTTTGTCCGCACGATTCCGGCTAAACCGATACTCCGATTGAGATGAAATTTTATGGAGGCCTTCAAAATCTCTGAACTTAGAACTGCCACGTTTTTGAGCGCAATCGGAAGATTATTTCTCATGAAAATTGCAATTTTACGATTTTTTTAGATTTTTAAAAAAATTCTTTGACTTATAACACCTACATGCTTTATCCGATTTTAATGATTTTTGCACAGAACCTTTATTTTATGAATTAAGATATTCTTGTGAAATTTGAGCGCAATCGAAAAAATATTTATCATAAAAATCAAAATTTTACGTTTTTTTTTCTTTTTTTAACAATTCTTTGACTTATAACACCTACATGCTTCATTCGATTGTAATGAGTTTTTTGCAGAACCTTAATTTTATGAATTAATATATTAGTGTTAAATTTGAGCGCAATCGAGAAATTATTTCTTATAAAAATCGCAATTTTACGACTTTTTTTAAACAATTACGATTAATAAATTAAAAAATTAAAGTTAATTTTTAATAGAATTTAATTTAATTTTAATTTTAAAAAAATTTCAACTTAGTAATGATTTTTCCACAGAACAACAGAAAATTCGCATAACACATGGCAGCTCAATGCACCAATTACGCTCATCCAACAACGCGGCGGGACTTAAGCGTTTTCCTAGTATATTTCATCAATATTTTAGTTCAATAAGCTAATCAGTAATCACTAGTTTATTTTGTCCTACTTTTGTTGTTATTAATTTAATGTTTTGAATATGCAAGACCACATCAGGTTTTTTAAATTCATATCATTTTTGTGTGTAGGCAACTTGCAGAGCTTTAAGCTTGCCAACTTATATTTTCTCACAACTTGTTAAAGGATTGTAAATTGTATACTATGTACCTGCACTTTCCCAACCTTTTACCTCTTCCTTTCAGGTGCATAATGACTTTACGGTTGATGTGTCCTAAATCGAAATAAACTTTTTTTTTAAACTAGGTAATCAAGTAACATAAAGCTGATAGAGATTGGCACTTTAGGTAGTTTTAGGTATAATATCAATTTCTCCGATATATGCTGATGATTGATTGATTGGGTAATATAATGACTAAACAAAGCTATACATGACATCCATGCCGCAGCAGGATTTGAAGCTGAGACTCGGAAATCTTGATTTACCACACTGCTAACGCTCTGATGTTAGAGTCAAATGTTAATGCTTAACAAAGCTCTACTGTATGGTAGTAATAGTAATAGTAAGAATAATAGCTTTGAATTATCTGTACCTATGTTCCAGATCCGTAACAGAACTCGAACAATTGAGATTCAACTTGATGACTTGTCAAGCCGCGGTCTCGTTAACAGACGAGACTCCAGTCCAGATGCTTCTTCTGATGCAGACGAGGTTAGTACTATGTATGAAGTGTATAACAAGTTCATGATCAATAGTTGTGGCTTTATTTTCTTGTTCAAATACATTTGCATATATAGGCCTACCTATGTATAGCTTATACTAAAAATATCAAATAACGAAAAATATGCTTGATCTCAAGCTAGAAACATCAATAACGAAAAAAGATGGAATAGTACAACTTAATGATTTTGAAAATTTGAATTGGTTTGATGAATATAAAAAGTGACTTGATGAGCAAAGCAACTACATTCTATAGAGATGTTCCCTGTTTTCTTCTAGTCTGAGCGACCAAGCTCAATTCAGTCCCCAGAAGACTTGGCCCGAATCAGCCGAGTTACCTCAAGAGCTCCTCTCGAACTTGGTACGGGATCTCTCGGTCGCCGCACACTAGAATCTCTTCAGACAATTGAACGTAATAGACATCTCCATCTTGCTCAACAAGGTAAATACTAGGGATGTCTACAATAATCGTACACGTAACAATTATCAATAATGTTGATTACACTATTGATATTGTGTTAGGTAGGGGTCCAGGAAAAATATGTTTTGAATTGAAAAATTATGCTCAATGAAATGAAAATTGTGCTTTATTTTGCTTTTTTTTAAATTAACGTCACTAAATAGTAGGTACGCATTTCCTGTGCGTTTAAAATTGCCAAGTGAAACAATCGATTCTGGTACGATCGATATATTCGGACAAAATTCATGTAGGCGTGATTAGTTTGGACCAATGGCAAACCATGTGCGAAGATTCGACTTGGTTTATCGATTTTGGCTCGATAGTTGATAATTCGAAATCATTTAGTTTTTCATCCCGTAGGTAGAGACACTACTAAACACTGTCAAAATGGTCGTATTAGTGGGAAAATGTCACTCAATGAATGGCCGGCATGTTTTTCCGCTATTAATACCAATAAATGGTTAATTTTGCTGATTGAATGGTAAAAATGATAAAAAGTAGGGCTGTGCGAATCCACGAAATTCGAATTCTAGTCAATTTTAGCAGATTCGAGTTTCGAATTATTCACAAATTTGAATTTCCCGCAGTTTACCCGCCGTTTTCCCGCGTGTATCAGGAAGAGAGCAATTATGTCTTTAAACGCGAATTAAGTCACGAAATTTCAAACAAGGCGTCTTTTGAAAGTTTTGGTGGAGCCGGTTAGGTAGTCAAAATTAAATTAATCCTGGGTTCCTGGCTGGTACATATGGTGGAGGTGCCGGGTCTTAAAGCGCAATTGTGAGATCGTAAATAATCGTTTGTACGCGAGTAAGCTCAAAATACTTCATATCAAAATATTGACATAACACAAAAAATGCATAATTTCGTAATTTTGGTGGACGTGCCGGATAGTCAAAATTAATCTGGTGGTAAAAACTGTCGGAAACTTAGAAAACTGAAGGCTGAAATTGAGCTTTAAATTAAAAGTGATTCTCACTCTCATGTGCTTGTATTTCTTTTAAATTACTGTATTTATGCGAGTATAGGCCTCGGGTATATTTGAAATTCTCAAGTTCAAAAAGTGGGGTGCAGCCATTATGTGAAGCCATTTATCAATATTCAATAGGATTTATATCCAACTCTTTTAAATCTGAGTGGTCAAAATAAGGGTGCGGCCATTACTCGAGGGCGGCCTATAATCGAGTAAATACGGTAATCATAAATTGCCCTGGAATTTGTGATAGGCCCCTACTGATAATTTTAAACTACGGTAGGCGTTTTTTTATTTTTTTTTTTTTTTTGTGAATAACGAAAGATTGCGAATTTTTATTTTTAACACCTTCACTGCCACGTAAAGTAGGACTAACCAACTGTTCTGTACCAAGCAGGGAATGAGCATACTTTTGTGTGTTAAATACTCATTAATTTACCTGTTGTCTGCCATACACGAGTTTTCTCGTTTTTGAATAACCGCTCTAAAACGCCATACACGAGTTAACTCGTTTAGCACCGAGCACTTTGAATGTAGCGCGCTATCTCTTGGGAGATATGTGGAACTATTACGAGGGCGGTGCTTAAACGAGTTAACTCGTACATGGCGATTTTAAGTGCGAATTTTAAAACGAGAAAACTCGTTCAGGGCAGCGAAGGTGTTAAGACGCGAATTTTCAACTTTAAAAAACATTTTTGCACATCTCTTAACGATAGGCTACGCAAAATTCCATTGGAAAAGATTCGGATTCGCTTCGGATTCAAGAATCTTCGGAAAGATCGATTCGGATTCGGATTCGAAATGAAAAACATGGATTTGCACACCCCCAATAAAAAGCATTTTATTTTGTGTTTTCATGCAAAAATGAAAAGTTTCGCCTTTTGGTGCGTTTTCAAATTGCATTTTTTTGATATCAGATAGGCCATGAAATCTTATGAAAAATATGTTTCAGGTATTTTAAAGACATTTAATTTTTTCACGTTTTGCAAAATCCCTGGATCCAGGTTGCTGTATCACGATTTTTGCACAGTATTAATTTCTATCGATATTGTGTTAATTATCAGGAGTCTAGATTTTACATTTTAAGATTAATTATCAAGTAAATATAGTGGCGACCTTGAGCGACCTCGTTTGCGCTAGACAGATGCGCCACGCAAAGAATTTTGTGATAGTATTCGTCTCCGCTTGATGTCGCTTTTGCCCCATACATTATGAATATACATCCAATAGACATACATCACTGCAAACTCACCGAGCGAGGCGATTGGACGGAAATGAGAATGGCTTCAGTCGATAACGGAGTCTAAACGGAGCACCTACATGACGCAAAAATAGCATTGGAAATGCCTAGTCCACGAATATAATGTGTGCGAATTTGAGGAATTTTTTTTAAATTGAAGCCTCGTACTAAATTAATACGGGTCGTACAGTATTTCCGTTTTTACAAAAAAAATTTAAAGAGACGGTTCACATTTAACACATTTTTTAAATAGCAATAATACCCTAGAGTTCTAATACCATCATACACATAGGGAATAATAAGCTTTTCCAATTCCATCGTGTCCCCTGTACCATATCCTTGCTACAACACTTATGTATCCGGTTTTGCTTTTTCCCTTGTAACTCTACTGGTGATACCCTGCAATGATATCAATCTTAATTTCTCAATTACTAGGAAGCTTCGCAAACGCTTTTTCAGGCGCGTTGTTGGATGAGCGTAATTGTTTAAAAACGAAAAAGCGTAAAATTGTGATTTTCATAAGAAAAAATTATTCGATTACGCTCAAATTTCACACTAATATATTAATTCATAAAATTAAGGTTCTGTGAAAAAATTATTACAATCGGATAAAGCATGTAGGTGTTATAAGCCGAAGAAATTTTAAAATAAAAAAAAAATCGTAAAATTGCAATTATCATAAGAAATAATTTTTTTATTATTATTATTATTATTGTTGTTGTTTATCCTTGTTGTTATTACATTTTTTAACAAGAAAAGGCGTCGACGCTAGCAAATATTTTGCTAAAACACTTGATATCTTTGTGGAAGTCTCGTGCCGCGAAGAGCCTTGCTAAATTACGTGAAACTAACATGGCACTTGTAGTTGGTTCTCCCATAAGTACTCCTTACACATGGAAGGGAAATGACTTACTGGGCAGTCTTTGAGGGCGGGCGGCAGGTCGTTCCATGGGTTAACAACCCGAAAAGAAAAAGCACGTCGGCCGAGCACTCCTTTGGCCGGAGGGGGTTGGAGGCGGGGGTGCCTAATATCGTCGCCTCTCAACACGCGGCCCTGGTTGATGCGCGCGCACACGTCAAAATCAGTGGCGCCACTGAGGCATCTTTTAAAAAACACCAGATCGGTGTATTGCAGGTGCATGGTCATTGGCATAACCTGCTTCTGGTCACAGGGTGGGGGGATGTTACGGCCATGTATGAAATGCAATGCCCTTCTCTGCACCCTCTCAAGCTTGGTAGTGTTCTCAATGGTGGTTGGGTGCCATGCGGGGAGGCCGAAAGTCATGGTGGGCTTAACTAGCGACAGGTAGGCCATCCTCTTGACGCGCGGCGTGCACCCGTTCAGATTGCGGGCCGCGAAACCCAGCACCTGCGCCGCCTTGGCCCGCACAATATCGGTGTGAACGTTCCATCGGAGGTCGCTTGTGATGTGAATGCCGAGGAGGCGCTGCTTGTCGACGTACTCGAGTGGGACACCATCTATGGTGTACAGGAAGTATAGTGGGGTGCGCGCGCGCGTGATGTCCATCATCTTGCACTTGAGGGCGTTGAGCGACATGCCATTGTTGTCGCACCAAATCTGAATGTCGTCTAGGTCTGCTTGAAGGGCGTCTGCATCCTCTTGGGTGACCACGATGCAGTACAGGGTGACGTCGTCAGCGTACTGGAGCATTTGGATCCTTGCCGAGGTAGGGAGGTCGGCTTCGAAGACGTTAAACAGCAGGGGGCCAAGCACACTTCCCTGGATGACGCCCGAGGGCACGTCCCGGAATTCTGAGCGCTCGCCGTTGAACTGGACGAACTGCGTGCGGCCGACAAGGAAACTCTCGAACCACCTAAGCAAATTGCCCTTAATGCCATAATGCTCGAGCTTGGATAGTAGACGCACGTGCGGCACTTTATCGAACGCTTTAGACCAATCGAGAAAGACTCAAATTTTACACGAATATATTAATTTATAAAATTAAGGTTCTGTGAAAAAATCATTACAATCTGATATAGCATGTAGGTGTTTTAAGTCAAAAGAAATTTAAAAAATAGAAAAAAAAAATAGAAAAATTGTGATTTTCATAAGAAATAATTTTTTGATGGCGCTCAAATTTCACAAGAATATATAAAGATTCTGTGAAAATATCATAATAATCGGATAAAGCATGTAGTAGTTATAAGTCGAAGAATTTTTTTTAAATAAAAAAAAATTGTAAAATTGTGATTTTCACAAGAAATGATTTTTCGATTGCGCTCAAAATCGTGGCAGTTCTAAGTTCAGAGATTTCGAAGGCCTCCACAAAATTTCATCGCAATTGGAGTATCGGTTTAGCCGGAATCGTGTTAACAGACACACAAAAATACAAACAGAAAAAAAAAATTCCTGATTTTTTTCTTCAGTGTAGTAGAATGGAATCTTCGCTTCACTCGCTACGCTCATCCAATTATTGCACATCTTATTAATTTATTTTGGTAGGTCTACTCCCTACAGTTTAAGATGTAAAAACAATACATGCAATGTGTTAGTTGTATTGAGTTTCATTGGCATCTCATTCAACTATTTGGTCTCTAAATTTACAGGAGGAATGGTAATTGAAAACGAGCGTAAGCGTGTTGAGGAACTAAAACGTCGAGCCCAAGATGAAGTACGTGCTCAGTGGGCTGAACAGCGGCAGCATGAAAACAACTGTAACAGCCTCAACAGCGTCGGCAGCGATGATGTCTCCAGCGACGTACCCACTGAGAGGTCAGCTCAAAGTTTTGATTTTTCTTAAAGAATTTGTGATTAGACATTTTACATCTAGCTTAGCATCAAAGGTTTGGGGTAATTTAAACAGTTTAATATTAGTTGGGTGAGCGATGCGAAGACTTAACTTCACTTACCCCGAGAAAAATAGCTCTTATTTTCTGTTCTTTTGCTGTCTACCCGGCAACGTCATATGTGAGCATGCACCTAGTATGCAGTATGCACTTTCGAAATCTCTGAACTGAGATCTGACAAGTTTTTGGGTAGAATCAAAGAAATATTTCTCATGAATATTGTTCTTTTACAATTTGATTTTTAGTGCAGTATTTTCATGATATTTGGGCCGATTTTGACCAAACAGGGTCAAACGTTTATATTTTACATGGACATTAATTTAGGTAATGGTGATGTAGTGTCTTTTGAAAGAAACAGTTGAAAAAGTTAGCCAGAATTCATAGAAATAAAGGTTTTAATATAAGCCTCTTACAGTGTCTAATAATTAACAAGTAGACCTTACTATAGAAACTTGACAACAATCGCCTACAATGCGTACAAAAAACAAGTCTGGGCCTCGAGATATTTTACTTTCTATTAGTAATTGGTAGAGGTACTGAAAAATAGTGGTAACGAAATTTTAATTTTTTTAAAATTGCCTTTTAATGTAATATTGTCGATGAATTACATTATTTAGAGATGGAAAAAACACAATTTTGAAAGCGGGAAATAACGAACAAAACTGTATGAAACTGGTCAAAACGCAAATAAACTCTCAAAATTGAACCTTTTAGTGTGCAAAATGAAGGGGGATGGTGGAGGTGCCGGTCCAGAATTTACGCGAATTTTGGTGGAGGGGCCGGTCCAGACTGAACATTACGTGTGCGGTAGGCGGTAAAGTAAACAGACAACAACGCAACAGCTTTCTGTGATGTCACGGGCTTCACGGAAATATACCGCCAAGATAACGGTGCGTACAAATATTTAATAATTGTTGGGAATCAATAAGGAATATACATTAACTTTTGTTATCACTCCACTACATTATGAACTTCATTCTGAATACATTAATCATATTTTTTTATTATTTAGATAAGATTTTTTTTATAAAAGTAAACTGAAAATTGCACCAATAATAATGGCAGGAAAAACAAGCCATTCCGTCACTATGGTATTGTTGCGAATCGGCCAATGAGGTAATGCCCAACAGTGATATTAACTGTGTAATCTAGAAGGCGGTAGTTTATTCATTGATCCAAAGACATTAAACAACTTTGCCCATTGGTCAACAATGCTCTAGCGTGCTCTAGACCTAGTTCTTAATGTCATGTGCTGTTTGCGCGGGAAATAAAATGCTACAAACTTTGAGCCTCAATAGAATTTTAAATATTTACTTTAAATTGTTTTTGATTGCAGTAATGGCGTTTTAACCTCCCAGACGTGGTTTTTTTAGTGTAAAATTTTACCCCAGCGTGGTTTATTTTTTCAGAAAAATTAAATAATTTGCAATGCATTTTCATAAAAACACTATCTTGAAAACTATTGGATGAAATCTCCTGAGATTTTCAGGAAATGCCAATAAGGTATTGTTGAATGTAAAAATAAATATTTATACATCATTGTTGCTATATTAACAACTTTAATTGTCGTAAAAAATAAATAAAATAAGACTGATCTCGAGCAAATGGCATTGTTGCAGACATGCAAGTAATTTCACATTGAATAGCCAATGAAGAAAGTTAATTACAAGATACATTATTGATATTTTAAAAATATTGTACCCATTGTTGTCACAAACAAAAATTATGTAACATCCAAAAAACAAAATTTTCCCAAAATACATTGGTATTGTAAAAAATATGACCAATTTGCCAATGATTCAAATGAAAAGTTTATTTATAGATATATTGTTGACTTAAAAAGTATTGTACACATTGTTGTAGGCTTAACAAAATATTATTTAATCCAATAAATAACCGACACCCCCAAAAAGTAGCCTACAAAGCGTAAAAATATACAATCTGCAAAATATACTGTATAGGCCTTATATAATATAATATAATATAGGGCTATCTGATATTTACTGCTGTTGTAAGACACGATTGCAATATGTCATCTTTGGGTGAGCAAAGCAGAAACTGAACTGAATGTTTTGGCGCTACTTTGCAGAGTTTGCGAGTGTACTCGAACAGGTTATGACGCGTCATTGCGCGTGCTGCTATCTCACGGCGATCATGAATACTAACTGTACTAGCTATATCCTAGTGCTGCTGCAAGTAGCAACTTGATGAACCTATTAGAAGCGCGGCTATTTGAAACTGAACTTGCAGGACGTCCTAGGACGTCGCACACGCTGGCCGCCGGTTCATGGGAGGACGTGTTAAGGCGTCGCACACGCCTGGGAGGTTAAAGTGGTGTTCTATCCATTTCTTATACCCACGTCAATATTTGGACTTGGTGCATATTCCCTATTTGCCAATAGATTCTTGGGTCACAATGATCAATTCTAACTTTTTGGAATTGATGTCATCAACTAAAGGGGCTCGTTTTTTTGTGGGGTGGGGGATTTTTCTATTTTTTAGTAACTTTTTGGAATTTTTTTGTGAAATTACGAAAAACACGAAATTTGGGTTTTTATATCACCATTTCTCATTACCTCTATTTCTTTGGTATTACCATAGCAATTAATTCTAATAAATAAAAATTATCCTAATTTATCAAAAATAATTTTGCAAATGGAACTGAAAAAGTAGTAAGATCCCATGCATACAAAAAACTTAGTAATCATTGGACAGAAATAGTCAACCAAAAAAGCTCATCCATCAACGTGACTAGAAAAAGCGTTCATGAAGCGGCCTACTAATATTACAATGTGTGTGTGCCTCAATTATAAATGATTTACTTATTTTTATCTCACTGTTATGATATCTTAGTTCCCATCAGAAAATTGATTGCACAATATGTTTAGTAAAAGCTTGTGGTTAGGCTTTGGCCTAAACTTATTGTTAAATGTGTATTGGTACCATAATTGAGCATTTTCAAATCTTTACAAGCTACACCATGTGACGCAAGTCATTACGGGAAGTGTTTTTAAGGTAGGCCCTAACCTTTATTATAATATTTTAATTTTCAACATTTTAAATTTTGAAAGTTAAACAACATTATGGGAATATCACATTTTAGTGGTGTACATACTACATACTAGTATAAGTAGGCCCTACTCCATACAGAATAGATTTCAATTAAGCATCTAGTGCAAGTGTTTTGAAAGTTGTTGTTAGTAGAGAGAGATATCAATTTGCTTATTGCTTATACATGTAGATGTGTGTAATAGGGCCACCACGTTTAAATTAAACGTTATATAATTTGTAACAAACAAAATGCTTACAACTTTGCTGAGCCACCCAAGAATAATTCATAGGTTATGGGTAGAGGTAGTGAAAAATGGTGACAACGAAATTCGCGAATTTTTTTAAAGTTGCAATAATCCCTTCAAATTCAGTTTGCACATGAATCTCATGAATTGTGATTGAATGGTACCAATTTCCATTTCGCGAAATTTCGCGAAATTTTAGTTGATACCGCGATCTAGTGGCGAAATTAGCGATTATGTCCTTAAATGCGAATTAGGTCGCGAAATTTTAAAAATAAAAAATTTCAAAGTTTTGGTGGAGGTGCCGGGTCGAAGTCGAAATTAAATTAATACTTGCTGGTAGATATGGTGGAGGCGCCGGGTCATACAACGCGATTGTGAGATCTTAATAATCGTTTGAACGAGAGTAAGCTCAAAATACTTCAAATCCATATAAAAAGACACATAAAAAATGCATAATTTCGTAAATTTGGTGGAGGTGCTGGGTGAACGAAATTAATTCTGGTAAAAACTGTCGGAAACTTTGAAAACTGAAGGCTGAAATTGAGCTTAAAATTAAAACTGATTCTGAACTTCACTCTCATGAGCTTGTTTTTCTTTTAAATCATTAAAATCAATCAATCAATCTTTTTTTTTTTTTTTTTTTAAGTTGTTCATGAGAAAATTGTGTTTTTTTGGTAAATCGCGACAAATCGCGAAATTTTAAATTTTAAGGCGCGAATTTTCAAACTTTATAAAACCATTTTTGCACATCTCTAGTTATGGGTTAAAGGTATTAATCTCACAACTGTTGACACAATCTTATATATTTGCAAATTAACAAATATAAGTTATCTCATGAGTCACTCATGAGACTAGCATGTGAGACATTTGAAGAAAAAATTTCCGAGCGGCCAGTAGCTATGTAGGCTAAAAAATATCTCTATGGCCTGTTAACTTCTTATTGGCTTAAAACCTCGGTGGCTCAGCCGCACAGTGATGTCCTAGGCCAAGGTCAAGGTCAACAGTTTTGTATGTTCAAATATAAACTAATAAAATGTAAATAATAATAATATAAAAAATTGGGCTACTCAATTCTTAACGGGGCTGCCAAAATGTTTTAGACAAACAGTCCTAGGCTGCTGTCTAAAATACCTAATTTCGAGCACTGTTGATGACGTATACTGTATTGGATTTGAATTGTATTTGTCTTCATAGTATGGTAGTAGTACATGTTGGTTGGTGTCTTGTCGTTTGGTGTTTTTTGCTCCGCATGCTTTATACTCAGTTCAAAGCGTACTGTATTTACCCGAATATAGGCTGCGGTATATTTGTTTAAAAATATAACAAATTCAGAGGGTAGGGTTCAATCATTAAGTGCAGACAATTAGTCAATAATATCGATTACTCGATGGTGGCCTATGATCGATTAAACACAGTTACTTGTTAGTTGTTTGTGTAGAAAATTTTATTGTGACTACCAGAGCTTTCCACAGCAATCTCCTTAATACACTGTATGTTAAGTGTAAGATCTTCAGATCTTCGAGCTCTCGTTGAACCAACACTCGGAACAGATTTATTTTAATTCAGAATTTGAAACTTATTAATAACGCTTGTCATTTCTCACACAGTGCTTCGAGTGATGACACCGTAGACAAACACAAACCAGCAATAGACAACGTCGACGACAAATATGATCAGCTCAAACACAATTCCACTGGTCAACAGCAAGATTTGGTAAGTGGCTAATTTTAATTTCATGTTGTATTTACTATTTCAATTGCCTGACAGCAATGTTTATAAGTATGTATGCACCGTATTCATAATTTTCTAAATAATATAATATATAAAATAAAATAATTGCTGATGTTATCGTGCTGCAGGTACGTAAAAATTGCATCTAATTTTAACTTCTTACATTTCTATTTTTTAGTTGTAGCATTTTTTATATATATATATATATCATAAATACATAAATATTTCAAATACATATATATATTTTAAGTATCTTTACGGTAAATAATCACGCACAGTATTATAGAAAATAACTTTTAATCCCAACGTTTGATTTTAGGTTCACTGCAATTGGATCTTTGTAATTTTCTATGTTTGCAAGGTAGTGTGTTTTTTGTTTCTATTTGTTTATTTTTATAATGCTGTTGTTTTATTGAATTTTTGTTTTACCCTTCCCTTGAAAATGGAAACATAGTTTTTCTGAAACGTTGGGATTAAAAGTTATTTTCTATAATACTGTGCGTGATTATTTACCGTAAAGATACTTAAAACATTAACCATGGATCACGAAAGCTTAAAACACACATATATATATATATTTGTTTTTTGTTTTTTCCCTCAAAAGTCAAAACCCTAAATGAGGGGGGTTTCTTGCACTTTTAATCCATGAACAAACCAATTTAATCTTGGCCACTTAAAGTTTAGAATACAACGCAGATCTAATTCTCAATGGAAAACTTATGAAGTCTAATTATCATTTCTAGTACTTTCAAAAATATATTATCAATGAACAATCATTGATTTAGTAATTACTTTCTTTGCTTTGAAATAGTATTATAATAATTCTAATATTGCATGACTGATTATAGATCATTTGAAGCTAGCTATGATGTCATGGTGTAGAATGTGGCAGAATTTAACATTGTTGGTTTTAGATTTTTAAATGTTCAAAGTTGAATATTCCTCCTCCATAGTTTCAACTCTTGCAATCCATGTGGCCAGTTAAACTTTTGTAATCCAATGCGTCCTGACGTCTCAGCAGCCTATACGAGTACCTAACTCGCAAGATTAATTCTAGAATGCAGAGCTTTACGGTATTTACTCGATCATAAGCCACCTTCGAGTAATGGCCACACCCCTATTTTGACCACTAAACTAAACAGAGTGCTATAAACACTATTGACAAGTGGCTTTGCCGCACATTACTTTTTTAGATTGATTTTTTTAATATTCCCGAGAGTACCTATACCTATTTTTGCATAAATTAAGTACGTATCTGTAGGGAAGAAGTCTAGATAAATTTATAAATTCTGTCACCCTTACCATCTTTTTTCTTGTTACATTATGTAGGCACATGCTAGCAATCAATATACCAGCAGTGTCTTGTCGTGTGCACAAGAGAATCTGTCCTGATATTTTAAGTATTGGAAGGACTGTATCATTAAGAGATAAGTGTAAAGGAGCATTTTCAAACTTACTTTGTAGCACTTTGATACTCAAATTTAGAACTTTGTAGTGAGCTGATAAGTCTTGTTCTTCTTCAAAATTAATATCAAATAATATTAATATTATTGTAGTTTAACTTGCACCAATAAAGAATTCAAATTCATCTACAATCGGTGAAAAACGTGTCCAAAAACTTTATAATTCATGCTACAGTACTGGTAAACTTAACATTTTGTCAAAAAACTGCATTTTGTGGCGTTTTCGAAAATTATTAACTCACTTTTTAGGGCGCGATAGCGGTCCTTGTTAGCATCTTTTGTGAAAAATGCTAATTGCATAATCTCATAATCATAATCTTTTTATTTCCTACTTATATATAGAAATATATATTATATATGTTCTGTTGTAGGCTTTCGTGATTCATGGTTTATGTTATGTTACACTTTACGGAAATAATCACGCTATATTGAATGTTTAAAACAAATATTTAATTAAAACTTCAACGTTTCAGAAGACTAGGCTTCCATTTTCAAGAAGAGTTGGTATAAAACAATAAAAACAAAACATCAGCAACACAATAAAAATATAAACAAACTTAACCGCCTTACAAAGGCAAACCAAATAGCAAGTACAAAAGCAAATCAGGTGCAGTGAAAAACTTTTTAACCACATCACTGTGCTAAGCTTTTTCACCCTTCTCACAGGCTGATTCTGTTCTTCAACTGATGTTGTAGAATCGCTGGAAATTGTAGGACTTAAATGTTGACTTCTGGTCAACTGTTGGCACAACTCTTGGACCATGTGTGTCCAGCGCAGAGACTGGATTATCTGTTTTATGGTTTTCAAGCACCAATCTATTTGCCAAAACAGGCTTCCAAGACTGGGCCAGACGTTTGCCATCATCTCGCTTGTTCAAGTTATGAGGGCGTTTTTCAATTTCTACTGCCTCTCTGATGATACGGCTAGTCAGATGGCTGATCATGGCAAGAGACCTCATTCCTTCAAAGTCTTATCGAATGACCGAGTGAATCGAATGAAAATGGAAGCCTAGTCTTCTGAAACGTTGAAGTTTTAATTAAGTATTCGTTTTAAACATTCAATATAGCGTGATTATTTCCGTAAAGTGTAACACAACATATATATATATATATGATAAAAACAAGGATCTTGGGTAAAACCGCGTCGAAAACCATCTTCTTGGATACGATATGTGGACGACGTCTATGCCATTTGGCCCCATGGTGTGGACAAGTTGAATGATTTTCTTGACTATCTAAATGGTATCCATTCGAACATTCAGTTCACCATGGAAGTAGAATCCAACGACTCACTTGCTTTTCTCGATGTCTTGATAATAAAGAATGTTGATGGCAGTTTGGGACACACAGTCTATAGAAAACCCACCCACACCAACCGGTATCTGAATGCTGCTTCCCACCACCGTCCTTCACAGTTATTTTCAGTGGTTAACACTCTAGTCACCCGGTCCAGGAACCTTACTGACAAATCTCACTCAAGAGAGGAATTTGACAAGCTCCGTGAAGCTCTCTCACTCAATGGTTACTTGGACCGAGACATAACCAGAGCGTTTAAACGTGAACTGAAGAAATCTGAGGATGATACTGAGGACAAGGAGAAACCACGGTCTAAAGCTTTTCTTCCATATGTCAAGGGTACCACAGACGTCATAGGTAGAATCCTCAATCGTAAGAACATCGAAACCATTTTCTCCACTGACAGAAAAATCAGCTCCTTTTTGAGAAGTGCTAAGGACTCTGTTCATCTGGAAGAAAGAGGGGTTTATGAGGTCAGTGGCGTGGCGAACATACCAAATCGGAGCCCAGGCACCGATACCAAAAGGGGTGGGTGGGTGGTCCCGCAGGGACCCACCCACCCATTACTTTTTATTGAAACATAATATTTTATATACTTTATATGACTATTTTAATTGTTAAAATCACACCTACTGAATTGTATGGCTACAGCTCTTACTTACCTTATAGTTTTACTGGACTGTTGAAAAGTTTGTCATGAATCATGATTTAGTAAAAGTGCAGACAACATGCATGATGGATATTCATCCAGTAGTTCTCAACTCAACTAATAACAGGTAGCAATTCAACAATTCTGCTAAATGAATAGACAAGTTCGCTTATATTTGATTGAATAGATTGATTTGGGTAAATAAACAGCTGGTGGCATGGAGGCAGTCAGGAACATTTTTTAGTTTTCTGTTTTAATTTTTAGTTACCGTTTTATAAAGCAGGATTATCGACGTCGTGAATGCAATAAGAAGAACATTCTTGGACCTATTTGAATTGAGGTATTTCCAGTACAATTTCTAAATAAAATAGCATTGATTTCAATGAGATCGAGACAGCAAGTTTATCCGTAAAAGAATAAAATCGTATCTTTTCTCTTCACATGTGCAACAAATGCAACAAATGTGGTTGGATGGAAGAGAAGGCTTAACAGGCCTTAATCCCGCCATCAATAAAGACGACAATCAAATCAAATCAAAATCAAATCAAATATTGTTAACAAAGTGTTTCTTCAAAACACACAGATTTGTACCAAATTACCTTGAATATACATTTTCCCGGGGGTAAGCCCACGGAGCCCCTAGTTTTCATTGTTATGCGTTTAAGTAGTTTTCCTAAATCCCAAATAATGGCTCTGCCAATAAACGGAGAAAACGAAAAAAATAACAAAACAGTTTTCCAAAACGCACAGATTATCTTACGATCTAGGACATACAATTTTTTTTCAAATGGGAAGGCCCCCGGATTCTTCTTGTAGGTATTAAATTCTTCATTGATTACTTTCACAGTGTATTTTTACCCAAATTCTGGCTATGCCGCTACGAGGAGGCAAAAAGGAATAACACACTGTTGGCTTTTTGAGTTAACAATTAAAACAAAAGCGCAATGTGTTCAGCGATTCGGCTGATTTTTATAGTACACACACGCACAGAGTCACAGAATAAGCACCATTTATCTTGAATAGTAATCCTCATTTGCTTTGCTCACTCGTCTAATAAATCATATTAATTACCAGTAAAACGCACCAAATCCACCACCACCACCAAAATCACCAAAATTAAAAAAAATCCCTGCCGGGCTAAGCTGGGGAAGACAAAAATGAACTACAAACCGTTGGCTTTATGAGTTCAACAAAAAAAAATATATTTTCAGCCATTTCATTAAAATTTCATTACATAAAAATGAGGCTATCAAATCATGTTAATTGCTGGTAAAACGCACCAAATCCATTCTAGGATCACCAAAATTTAAAAAAATTCCTGCAGGGCTAATCTGGGGAAGATAAAAAATAATTACAAACCGTTGGCTTTATGAGTTGACAAAAAAATTGTATTTTCAGCCATTTCATTAAAATTTCATTACATAAAAATGAGGCTATCAAATCATGTTAATTGCTGGTAAAACGCACCAAATCCATTCTAGGATCACCAAAATTGAAAAAATTCCCCGTGGGGCTAAACTGGGGAAGACAAAAAAGAATGACAAACCGTTGGTTTTACGAGTTCAACAAAAAACATTTTTTCATCCATTTCATTAAAATTTCATCACATAAAAATGGGGCTAACAATATCTATAAAATCATATTAATTGCCGGTAAAACGCACCAAATCCATTCTAGGATCACCAAAATTGAAAAAATTCCCTGCGGGGCTAAACTGGGGGCGCGCCCCCAGACCCCCTTGTTGCCCACGAAAGTAGGGGGTGGGTACAGTTATAATATTGAAGGCACCGATCACTCTTAGTAGTTCGCCACGCCACTGTATGAGGTTCCCTGTGGCGACTGCGGTCAAACGTACATAGGCCAAACAGGCAGACGCATAGCAGTGAGGATAAATGAACACTCTAATGCTGTGAAAGCAGGTGACAAGAAATCAGCTCTGGCTCAACATGCTAAAGCTTACTCACATGTGATAGATTTTGACAAAACAAAAACTATTTGTCCTGTACAACAGCTCAAGCCACGTATTATCCGTGAATCTGTGGAAATTGAGAAACGACCGAATAACATGAACAAAAGAGATGATAGCCAGAGCCTCCCTCTTGCTTGGAAACCTGCACTCATGCCTCGAAATGTAGTCCGTAGACCTATTCAGCCAAATCCCTCAGAGGTGGTGCAAATTTCAGATTCCATAATTCTAAGCACGAATAACATTTCAAAAGACAACCAATCAGGCCCTATGACAAGAAGCCGGACTAAAAAGGTTTCACTACAGTAAGCTGTGCTATTTTGTTTCTCAATTGCCACCATCCGTATATATTTTTTCGATATGACATCGCCACCCCGCACCTTTTCACGATATGACCTCGCCGCCCCGCACCTATTTTCTATATAACCTCGCCGCCCCGCACCTTCAGCCGAGGCTATATAAGGCGGGCGCTGCGTGCTTGCCAACCACTGTGACTCCAACCTCCGTAGAGTCACAGTCAACCTTGAAAATGTCTGACGTAGTACAGACGAAATGTCGGTGGACGCCCAGGTTCTGCCTTGGTTCATCTTATTTTCGACGCGGTTTTACCCAAGATCCTTGTTTTTATCCTATGACGGGCCGCGAAAACCTACAACAATCCATATATATATATATAGGCCTATATATTTTTTGGTCTTGTGGTTAGCGTATCTGCTTCCAATGCAGAAGAGCCAGGGTTCGATTCCCGCCAAAGTCAGAAGTTTTTTGACTTCTGATTTGGACTAAAGTCCATCAGTTCTTGTCTTAGGAGTTTGTAAACGGTGACTTTGGAGCCGTCTTAGCAACGAAGCACATAATAAATTCAGAGTTGTTCTGAATCGACCTTGTTGATTCTGGCGTTGGTCCGCGGGTGTTCGCACTGTCCATACCACTGATTGCTATATTTCCTTTTACAAATAATATTGATCTTTGGTTGGTTATCGCTCACTCGTCGATTGCGTCGAGGCCTACAGGGTTGGCTTGGTCGCTTTGATTTACTGTCCCCCACTGAAAATCAGTTATATAACTAAGTGGGTGGACTCAAAATGCAATTTATTTATTATTATTACAATAGGGTATTTTGTTGTTCAATATTCATTAGTGCTAGCACAGTGCTACGACATAGAGAAACCCTGGTGCATCACCTTACTGCGGCATTACTCAGTGTGCGGCTTGACATTGGTAGAGGTCCGTGAAAGTGGTTTTATTTTGTAGTGAATTTCGTTTTTAAAATTTAAAATTTGGTGTTATTGGTTTAAAGCTGTATTTAAGCGGTTTTATCTATATTTACCAATTTATATGCGTGTAATATTCGTTCCCGGCTCGCATATCATTCTAGCCACAAAACAAACAAGTTTGAATGTACTTATGTTCAGACTGGTGTAAATTACTAGAAGTAAATTCATCTTTTTTTCTGAACTTTATTTTGTAAAAACTTTGTTTGGTTGAACTATACTGCATAAAATATTGAAAATTACACCGTAATTTAATAATAATTCCCATTTTTAGTGCTTTTCGTCGTTAAAAACATTAATTTTGTGAATTTCGGTGTTATTACGAAATTTACACCTATTTCGATCGGTGTTTGGCGGTGATTCAATTTTGGCATTTTCTGGTTTAGATTTGATCAATTCATGCTCATTTTATGAAATTAAATGGTTAGCACATATTTCGGTTTTATCGCCAGTCACGAATTTCAAGGGGCTCTAGACATTGGTTAACCACAGCAACTGGATGTGCTTGGTCAGTCAGCTCTTGACACACAATATGAGTTTCGGGTCTCACTTGCGTCGGCTTGGTTGCGTCTTTCGAACGTCTGTAAAGGGCACTGACACTATAATGTCACTGATAGTACGTAAGTAACGCTAATGGTAAGCCGTAAAGTTTTGTAAATATGTGATATAATGATGCACTTCTATTATCATACATGCAACTCAACTCAAGAAACTTTTAGTGTATTGAAAAGCCTCGCTCAGCGTCTTGAATGCAGTACTTTCATACTTTTTGAATTTGTACATGTGCAAATCAACATGTACCAGTGTTTTGCTTGCACCCTATGATATACTTTTTTCTTATAAATGTTTTTTTTTCCACTTCAGGCACTGTTTTTGTTTTGTCTTTTAATGAGGAAACTACCTCAAACTTTCTTGTAACGTCTGACTGGCATTCTTGGTTCTTAGTCTCTTGTGATTTGTGAATCTACATAACAATGAGGAGTCGCTGAGGCAGGCACAGAGACGAGTTTAGGTGCTAAGCTTTCTGTGTTGTTTTTTTTTTTCAGGTAAACGGTTTATAACTCCTTTGTCAAATTTCAAACTTACAGTAATAAAGAATAAATCTATGATATCCATTACGCGTATTCCTAAATTATTTCATTGATTTTGAATTAAAAATTTACTCCATTTTGGTATACTTGGGAATTTATTTCAAGATTACAGATTTATTTACTCAAATTGTGTTGAATGTGAAAGTGTAGGTTAATTTGGTTTTATCGTGAAACAGTTGGGTAAGAATTTCCAGAATTGAAATCCATACAGATTTCCCATTTTTTCACGTCTTGGAATTATGTCTCGTAATGGATCTTTAAGGCATATTTTTTTTCAACCAATTGCAGATCAATATAAAAGTAATATACAGTATTAACATTCATGCAAAATTTGGTAACGATAATTACCAACCATTCAATACAAATCATCAACACCTGAGTGCATGCATTTCAGTTGGGCCAAGCTCAGATTCCTCTGATAAAGATCAAAACAGGAGACAACAAGGAAATTCACACCAGAATAATTTTATCAATACACTAAAATTATTACTAGATAAAATCTCTTGTCAGTGTCATATTTTCTCACTTTCAAACATTTTCTTAGAGTGAATAATATGTTAACCTTTGCTGGATAAAGTTCCTAAACAGTGACACTAACAGCTTGGTTCACATAATCTGGTACATAGGATCTACATCCATTCTGGCTACTTGACTTTGGCTCGCATTGAATTCATTAAATCAGTGCTAGCTGGCAGGTAATTCACAGATGCGTAAATATTGTCTACATTGTTACAACCATCTTTACCCACGTACCAGGAGTCCCCCCAATGCCAAGGTACCAAAAAGTATACATCAATCTACACCTCCAGTCAGAGTTTTGGCAAACGTCCTCAGTCATCTTCAAAACTAAATTTGGGGGGGCTGGCCTACTGTATATTTTTGGTGGTCTAATTTGTGGTATAAATAACTTTGAAATATAAAGATTGTTGCATTGATAAGTACAAAATTTATTTAGAATAAATCAAGTTTATTTTTTATTTGGGGCAAAGTTGTGTTACCAGTTATAGACTCTAAAAAGTTAGCAATACCGTAAAAAATTGTTTCTTGTTTAAAACTCAATTTTTGACTTTGAATATAAATCTTAAGGGACCTCTGACTTAAATCACTAGTTTACAGAACATTTCCGAAAGTGTGTCGAGTGACCACTCGTTACATCACAAATTGTCTTTAGAATATGAATTAGGGTAGCAATATGTTGGGATGCCTTTTGTTTAAACTTCTGCATCTCCTGAACATGTAAGATTGTCATGATGGGAGCGGGACATTTTATAAAATTGTCGAGCAATAACTCAAGTATACTAACTCATTAGGAATGTCCAGCTACGCTCGATTATTTTTACATTTCTTATTTTTACCTTCATATTAGTCATAGGCCTAAACATTTATAACAAGGAAATAAAATATGGAAACTTATGGGCACGACAAATTGTTATTATTTTGGCTTGAGTTTTCCTTGTGACACCGATAGCAACCCATAAGCTATTCTATATTATGACTATTCCACATATAAACCACTCTGGGAAGCATTACGTCACGGGAGTAGCTGCTGGCACTTGTCTCTTCCACCTGTTGCCATTTGAGTCGTGGCTACTGTACTGTTGCCACCGTCGGGGGGTATAAATAGCTCCGGTGATCTCAGTGGCCAGAGCTGCAAGGAATGTGTGCAATCTTTACGCGCAGTGGCGAACTAGCGTGGCGTAAGTGCGCCTTAGTGAAGATGACACAACTTGCTAGTTCCATTTTAGTAAGTTACCCGTGTTTTCTTGAATGTGTTTTATTTTCGTCTGCGGCGTCAAATTGATTGGATCATCACTTCGTTATATAATGGTTTCACCCATTGGTTTTATCATGATGTTATGCAGCAGGCAAAAGATTCTTCTTTCACTTTTCTTTTCCTTGCGACTTGCGAGAAAGGATCATATTTGAGACTTATGCTTACTTTACCTTTTTTTGCTCATGTTTACTTTGTTGTATGTATAGTATGTATAGTATGTTTTTATTGACATGTTCACACATTCAGCAAAATTAAACACCATGCACATTTTCTCGCGTTTGTCACATCTCTGCTTTGATCTTACACAAAACAAAATCATAAAATTAAATACATTTATTTATTTCAATTTTCTCAGTCTTTGGGAGGAACGCGTTCCTTTTCTTACACCAGGAACTTGTAACGTCATAGTTACTATTTCGTGGGAACTTGAAATGAATTTAACGTTCCTTTATAAGTTCTTTTCGCCGTCGTAACCCCGTTGAATTCCAGAACCTGATATCGTAAAATGCAGTATGAAAAATATCTTGTGACATCTTATGTTTTCGAAAATAGTGCCACCCTCGTCAGATGGCCTGGGACTCACTTTAATAAATAAAAGTAATGAAAAGTTAACTCCTATCACAATTTATTATTATTTAAATCAGTGATATTATAAGGAACGTGCAAGGAACTAAGTTCCTTTTAAGGTACGAGGAACGTCTCAGTTCCTTTTTTTTTTTAAGAAACAGGGAACAACTTGTTTCATTTTTAGGCAGAAGTAACTTAACTTTTCAAAGTTCCTTTTTTGGGGGAACGTGCCCAAGACAGGATTTTCTTACTTGATGAAGGCGTCTTACTTTGCTCCACGAACCCGTTTTTTTTTTAAATCTTCAAGTGGCATATTGTTGGAAGCCATGTTCTGGCTTTGTGTTTTTTTTTTTAAATTATATAGGCCAACTTATTAAATTTTGTTTTGTATGTATTTTTTTTTTTTTTTACAACTTGGATATGTTTGTACATAGCCTATAAAGTTAAATAAACAATTTTTATTTAGTCACTCATGTGAACAAACATAATAAGTAATTGAAGTATTATAAAACCATCAGTGGCGTATCCAGAAATTCATAAAGGGGGGATTCATTCAACCAATGAATTTATATGTACCAAAGGCTAAGGGGGGTACGTTTTTTCACCCCTTGAAGATCATTTTGGTGATAATCTGTGTGTTTTAAGCATCACAATAACCAACTTTGTATCTACTAAAGTCATCTTTCTAAAATAAAATTTTTCTCATTCGAGGTCATTTTGGTGAAAATCTGTGCCTTTCGTGACCAACTTTTTATCTACTGAAATCTGCAAGATCTCAGATGTAAATCTATATCCGATTTTTGGTCAGATGGTAATTTGCCATACTGTATTCTCCATTTCACACTTTTTTGCGAAAGGGGAGGGGTTGTCCCCCCTCCCCCCCCCCCTTGGATACGCCAATGAAAACCATTATTACTGCTTTTTGGATCAAATCTCATTCAACAGATGCAGAAGGTTTAACTACTGGTAATTTGAAGAATTATAATCTTCAAAAGATGAGTGAGTGTGATGAGAACTTTGCAGTCTCTGCTCAGCAGTCTGGCTTAATGGAGGAACCTATATGACTGTCAATTTTACACCGTCCTTCCGAATGGAACGTAAAGCCGTTGGTCCCCGTGGTACTTTTCGAAAGGAGTAGGCTACGTGCCAGTACCGAGTTTCCCATTCTCCCTTCCCCGTCTGGGCCCGGGGTAGAATTGGCCCAGAGCATGGCTCTGCTAATCGTAAAAGGCGATTCAAGAGAAAAAGTCCACCTCGCAAACATCAGCTAGAAAGAGCGGAGTATCTTACTCCCCGAAACTAGAGGCGAGCTCTGGCAATCGTCGTCGGGGACCTTGTCCCCTTCCTTTACAATCCCCCGGCGACGATGACAATGACACAACGAACGATGACAAAGACGATGACGACCGCGACGTGAGAAAACCCCCTTCCTCCCCTTACCCTGGCTGGTTCTGACCAGCATGGGCCCCCCCCCCCCCCCCCCTTAGGCTAGAGTGGTGCATTATGACCTAACGGTTGACGCGTCCTTAATCCAAATAAACCAACCATTCTCCTTTCTGTTCATACCACCAGAGTCGATAAAGAAGTTTCCCCTTCTTTATCGACTCTGATACCACTCATTGTCTCGAATACCCAAAATGCATTTGTTTTTTGTTTTTTTGTTCTTGTTCGCGCTCTACCGGGCAAACGGCATAATTATACGATCTTAATGAAAATTGGAGGGGACCTTCGAAATCTGTGAACTTAGACCTGCCACGTTTTTGGGTACAATCGAAAAAATATTTCTCATGAATATCGTACTTTTACGATTTTTTTCCGATTTTTAATTGCAATATTTTCGTGATATTTGGGCCGATTCTGACCAAACGGGAAGGGCTACAACGTTCATATTTTGCATGGGTATAAAAATAATGGTGATTGTGGACCTTTGAAAGAAAAAGTTGAAAAAGTTAGCCGGAATCCATAGAAATACAGTTTTTTTTTTAGGTGTATAATAATTAACAAGTAATAGAAACTTGACAACAATCAGTCAATCACCTACAACGCGTACAAAAAGCAAGTCTTCGGGCCTCCAGATATTTTACATACTATTAATTGGTATTACCATAGCAATTAATACAACTTTATAAAAAATATCCTAATTTAACAAAAATTATTTTCAATGGGACTTGAAAAAGTAAAGGGATCCCACGCATACTAAAAACTTTACAAAAAAGCTCATCCATCAACGCGACTAAGAAAAGCTTTCGCGAAGCGGCCTAGTTTGTAAAAATTTTAGCTTGTCGTTTTAATTGTATCCAATACAATTTAGAGGACACCAAATCATTTCAGAGTTGTAATTTCCAATTCTTATTTTTAAGATATGAGGAAAGAACTCCTTAACCTCCTTTCCCCCCCCCCCCGTGCTTTAATTTTAGTGAGCATTGAAGTAGAACTGTTTCTTTGCCTATCAGACACACTTCTCAAAATCAGTTTAATCAAGAGCAAAATGTGTACACTTCGAGACAATGCTTGTACACATTAAGAAAATATGTTGAAACCCCGTCACTTGTCGGTTACGATGTGTATGTTTTGCGTTGTAAATAGTCTTGAGTAATTTGTTCTTGAAACCAATGCCTTGAGCAGTTTTCTTTGGCTCTTGTGGTTTGTTCGCTGCTAATTGTTAAGATCTCGTCTGCGTGCCTGCAGCGTAAGGTTTTTGAGAACGAATAAACAGAACAATTCAAGCACAAAACATTCCACTAGATTTAAAGACGTCGTCAATGGACAGGTTGTAATTCTTACTTCCATGACTTTTTAAAGTTACGCTCGCCTCGTCGTTTGGCTGATTTGGAATAATTAATTTCAAAATGTGGCTAAATGTTATCTAAATGTTACATTTCATGATTGCTTGAGTTGTGTGTTTGTCTATTTTCGTCTGTCCTTAATGTCTGTTTTCGTTCTATCTAATGTATGTTTTGGTATAATCTGTTTATGTTTTACACTTAAATGGAAAGATGATTAGTGCTAAGGACAATAACACCACATTAATGACCCACCTACCTATACCTACCGCCTTTGGCTTGGCGTAAGTGAACAAATAATGGGTACATCTTTCAGTTCACCTGGCAAGAACCTTTTCAGGTGACTGACTATCTAACTATGGGGAATTATGCTAATTTGATAGTTTTTAAACATTATTATTCGATTACTAATAGGAGTTACTCCAGCATTCGCCTATGGGTTGAGTAATACCCCTTGCTATGTTTGTCAGTGGCTGGGAGCGATCCGAGTAGTCTACTCTTGGAAAGGAGGGAGCAATACTACCATATTTACAATTTCATCACTATTTTAAATTGAACTATTCTAACATTTTCGTAAGAGAGAATAGAACACATTTGGAAATTGGCAAATAGCTATTCGCTCGGCCAAGAAGCACCGTAGTAAAGAAGTAGGCCTATATACAAATTTGCAAAGTTGTCAATAAAGCATATACACACACAGCCCTACAGTCATAGATTTTAAAAATTATGTCTCAATCCGCCACAAAAATTCTCGAGTATAGTCAATTTTGTACTTTTTAACAGAATCACATATCGTGAAATTCCTTTTAAATTGTTTTAAAGCCAATTTTAGAAAAGTGTTACCGTAGAGCCCACTATCGTGACAACTATATCAGAGTAGGGTGAAGTGAACTCACTAGTTTTTTTATACTCGCTTGTCGCTTCGCTCACTTTGTGATGTTTAACAAACATATCCTCCCATATGACTATTTACAGCAAGATAAGAAGTTCAAATTTTTGTGAACATTTATGTAATAATATGGACTGGTATATTTTCCCCCATTTCCGTTTTGTACAGTAAGTTGCGTATATTATTCGTTCTCTTTCCAATATATTATACTGTAGACGAATTCTCGTAATTTTTTTGCGATTGGTAATCCTGGTTGGTTGGTTGAAATAGCCTTCAACAAGACACGTGAGCTCATCGTGTCTGATGATCATATTATTACAAAACCCAAGGTCGTATAGTCTTCTTCCTTGCTCGTTTTATTTCAATTTCAAGGTAGCTGAACCCCAGCCCACATGTTGATGCACGCATTATGCATACGCCGAGGCCCGAGCCCGGCCTTACTAGTTAAAAAATACTGCTGACCAGACTAAAAACCCGGCCCGGCCGAAGTCGGTCCGAAAGCCCGGTTCTTTCGATAAATATATCGTTTGGATCTTTTTACTCGGCAAAGCAAAAGGGCGCCTTGCCGGCGTCGTCATCTATCGTCATGGAAGGAAGGGGAGTTGGTTGTGTGGAACTTCAATCATCTTACCGCTGCTATAGACAATAGCTTTATGTATGTAGTCGTAGCGAGCGAGCGAAACTTCAATTTCCTGACCCCTCAAACATTAGGCTCCAGTATTTTTTTTTTTTGTCTGTCTGTTGTTTGCAATTCCGGGCCCGGCACATAGCGACCTGATGCAAGTTTGAGTGGGCCTTGCGCAAATTTCTCGAACTTAACGGACGTTTTGGTACACCAAGAAATTTTCTCGTGAATATCGTCTTAACGATTTGCTTCGATTTTAGTGCGTATTTTGTCGTATTTCCGATTTGACGAAACGGGTGGGCTAGAAGTTCATAATTCACCTTGGACAAAATGAGTGATATAGTACCCTTTGAAAAAAAAGTTGAAAACTAGCCAAATCACGTAGAAATAAAGGTTTAAAAACGTTTTGAGACAAGTAACAATAGAAACTTGACAACATCACTACAAGTGTACAAAGCCTTGCAAGGAAAAGTGGTCCCACTCAAACTAAAATTACAAAACGCTCATCCATCAACGGGCGGGACTTTAGCGTTTTCCTAGTGTATATAATTATATTATTTCTGGCCGGGCCATCAACATTATATTGCCCGGACTCACCCGACTTTTCAATGCTTCGGCCCGGCGCGAAAAAAAGCCTGTCCGGGCTTGCGGATAGGTTCGGGTCAAAATTGTATCTCTATTCTAAACCCGGGCTCGACTCCCGAGCAGGCACTAGTTGGATTTCTCCTCCCTTACGTCACTAGACATGGCGCCCTGCATATCAAGATCTGCGTAATTTTTCGTATTCGTAGTATGAACGTTATATTTTGTTCCTAGTTATCTAATGATCCTTGGCAAAAAACCTTGAGCGTGCATAAATAAACAATTTAAAGTTGTTAATCATTTGAATTGAACGTTTCCCAGTGTTGAGCTGAAACCTTGCAAGAAGAATGCATCGCATGAAAGTGATCGTCCACATGTGAAATCTGGCTTGATATTTTATTATCTGATCCCAATAAGTATATATATAGGATTAACTTACGCCAGCTATACTTAGTTCTTATACTTGGCGCCGGATTTGAGACGGATTTGAGTATGTGCAAGTAGGAAATACAAATTTTATTATTTAGTCGTATGCAGTGTGACGCACATAGGGCGCAGGACTTCGTAACGGTGTGCTATACCAAGGGACGTGGGTTCTAAAGAAAGTATAATGTCGCGAAGTGGGAGTGTATACTGTAAGAGCTTCGGGACATCAGTTCTTATTACTGAATATGATAAAACGTTAAATAACTAATACAAATTACTAATTAGTGAACCCCAGAGCCAGAGCCATCAGACTTCACTGCGCCTCGTCGTGATCGTCGTACTAACTAGAGCAGGAACACCAATCAAACGAAAGATATCCGCCTGAGCGAGATAAGAATTGGTGGTTTTACGACCGTTCAATCACGTGCTTTAGAATAACAAATAGTTTCCATGTTTATGTCCTCTCCTCGGTTTTGGCTACTTTCAACTTTTGAACCCGGAAAACGGCAATAAACATTCGCATGCCTTTCATGTTATCTTATAACAAGATAATACTTCTTTGTTTCTCCAAACTTCTTCCTGTGGAAATGCAGTTGATTTTATCAAGTCTATCTATGTCTTAAAAGATACGTTTTGAGGTTTAGATTGACTTACGTGTACGATAAGCCAATTGAAAGAATAACTTTCAATTGAATGTCGCTATATTGTTCTGGTAAATACAGTAGTTTTGTTATTGTGTGCTTAGTTCACTAACTAAATTTCTAATGATACCAGGTTTAGTAACTGCTGCATTGAACTTTTTGTTAAAGGGGTATTCACCCGCTTAACTCAAAAAATATATTTCATTCGGGCTAACTCGTTATGAATTTAGAAATTAACAGAAAAAATATTGGGTCCACCATGACCCGGAAAAAAATTGGCAAACTTGGTATTTTTCAACAGGTCCCATCGGCAAAAATCTCCCATAAGAAATAACATGGGGACGATCTTTATGCCCCGTGACCTTGGTAAATTTTACCTTCTGTAAATCATCTATATTTTGTTTTGTAATTTGGACAAGTGGTTCGGTCAAAATATGCTGATAACCAAGGGCAAGAAGGGGTGTGATTTCGGAATGCATTTTTTTGCATGTTTGAGTGTATGTTTGTGCACAGTTTCAAGACACGATGTTATAAAGAGTCATTTTAGATTGGTGCGATGGAACAAAAAAGGATTTAAGAAATTTCCCAAAACGCAATTTTTCGCAAATTTCTGGTTCAAAAAAATTGAAAAATCCGTGTTAAATCACAATAACAAGATATAACTTTTCTAACGTTTTAGTGTGGTATTATGCTATAGATGATGTGGCAATAAAGATTTTTTTGGGGGTAATACTACACTAAAACGACCGTTCAAAAAATTATATCTTGTCTGTGATTTTATACGAATTTTTCAATTTTTTTTATCCAGAAATTTGACAAAATTGGCGTTTTGGGAAATTTCTTTAATTGGCTTAAACCTGCTTCTTTTTTGTTCCTCATAGATACTAGAGCATTAGACGAATCTAAAATGGCCCTTTATAACATCGTGTCTTGAAACTGTGTACAAATATACTCTCAAACACGCAAAAATATGCATTCCAAAATAACACCCCTTCTTGGTAATCAGCATATTTTGACCGAACTACTTGCCCAAATTACAAAACAAAATATAGAGGACTTCCACTTTCCAGTAAAGGCTACCGAGTACGTCAATAAAGTCCAATATTTTTTTGGATCAAAATCCTCCCAAGGTCACGGGGCGTAAAGATCGTCCCCATGTTGTTTCTTATGGGAGATTTTTGCCGATGGGACCTAGCTCAAAAATAGCAAGTTTGACCATTTTTTTCCGGTCATGGTGGACCCAATAATTTTGCTTTTAATTTCTAAATTTATATCTAGTAGCCTCAATGAAATATATATTTTGAGTTTAGCGGGTGAATACCCCTTAATGGAAGAGATATCTTCACTTCACTTCACACTCCTCTGCACGTCGTCATTTCCAACAGCCTCCTGTATCGTAAATAGCTCTTATCGATTGTTGTTGAAATGAAATTGCATTTCACTTTTTGATTACATTCATTATAAATACAAAATCAATAGTTTTATTACGTCTATACTTAGCGTCGCAGTATGGATGCACCGATAGAGGTGGTCCAGTCCAGCGCTAACTCATGATACTCTTTATTCTGGAGGTCGACGATTTTATTTTGCACTCTGGGCGATATTGTTGGAGTTTTTTTTTATGGATCTTCTCAGTCGTAATCGAACGTTGGTTCGAAAGTTGTTAATCGACGAGATATTTTTTCAATTTAGGATTTTGACAACCGAACGTTTTGGAGGTATTTTTCAACGACGTTCGAAATAAGAATTACATTTGTTGAGTGTTATAAACATCGAGTGAGCGGTGATAATCCGCTATTTCCCTTTAGCATGATCTATGCCATTAATAATACATACATGATTTATTCTGAATTGAAGGCGGTATGCTTAAACTTTTTAATTCACAAAAAATCTAGTAAACAAATTGATGCGTGGATAGATAAAGGAACCAACATGTGTACATGGAATACTGCCAAGTTACGTTTAACTCGGACTGTGTATATGTATACTGTTAGTAATATGATGATGATAATAATAATAACTAGGCCGCTTCGCAAACGCTTTTTTTAGTCGCGTTGATGGATGAGCTTTTTAAATTTTTAGTATGCGTGGGATCTCTTTCACTTTTGTTAAATTAGGATAATTTATATAAAGTAGTATTATTGCTATGGTATAATACCAATTAATAGAATGTAAAATATCTGGAGGCCCGAAGATTTGCTTTTGAAACGCATTGTAGGTGATTGTTGTCAAGTTTCTATAGTTACTTGTTGTTAATTATCATACACCTAAATTAAACTCATATTAAAACCTTTATTACTATGGATTCTGGCGAACTTTTTGAACTTTTTCTTTCAAAAGGCAATACATCACCATAACCTTAATGTACATGTGAAATTTTCAACGTTCGAGTTGGATGCAAGTGGTATCTTCAACAACTCCTTAGGTTTGGTCTCGACATATTTAAATAGATAAATTTAAATAAAGGTTCACGGTTCACGTGTAATATTTATTAGTTATTTTCTCAAAGCAACAGCCACATGTTTCGGTAGTGTCCATAATGGTTGGATTCTAACCAAATACCCCTCACATCTGGCTATGAGGTAGCATATTGTGCAACATAACTCAATCAATCGAACGTATAAATGCGTCTAGGAAAAGCGGAAAGCATCTATTAAAACGTTCATCCTCCTGTGTTAGTTTTATTTATCTTATCAACACAGGCTTGGTACTTCCAAATATGGGGGTGGCGCTATTTTCAGAAATACGAGTTAAACTCAAAGGCCATTCCATTACACAACAACAGCAGTCAAGGTAACGTAAGCGTTCTGAAGATGTGATTGGCTTGTTGAGACCATCAGTCAATCAACGCGTCACAGTGCTTACATTTCTTTGCTGGTTCTCGACAGCTTTGAACGACGTATAAATCGAAAGTTCTCCAAGTCAGATAAGTCAATGATATATAGTGGTATCGCTGCTCGTAGATATAGGAACAAGTTAGCTGATACGTTGGTGCGCGCATGATTGCAACTGGCGGCTAGCAAATATTTATTCATCTCTGCACACTCGGCTGTGAGGTGGGTGGTCCAGGTGGCTTGCTGTCGCCTCCCGATACCTCCCTCTGCAGAGATCATTTTATTTGGCATGTTTTTGCGTTTATTTTTTGACTGAATTCGGAGGGGGTTAGGTAGTCCTTTATTTTCAAGAATTTTGCATTGTGTCTTATTATACACAGCACCGTTCCATTTACTCTCACTGTTGTCCGATAGTAAATTAAAGAAGGTATTGTACTTTACATTCTCATAAATTGCAATTTATGTTGTAATCTAAATGTATGGGCAGAAACGTGCAGAAAACGTAGATTAATAAAACATGCAGAAAGGGCACGAGAACAGAAGAAATTTCATCCATCACAAAAGCACTGAACGGGACTCGATTTTAAATGTCAACGACAGCTTTTAATATGGACTGTACATTGCGATGCATTGTATTATATATTTACGGACACTACTAACCCTAACTGATCTTCTACCACTCAAACTTAAAAAATTGTATCACCTGGCCGTTCAACTTCCTGCAATTTTAATATATCCACAATCTACATCATTTGTTCCGCACGAGAAAAGTTTGGCCACATCCTCCCCATTTATCGCCGGCTCGTGCCCACTGCATGGTGTACACATCCGTTGGCGCATTCGGCACATTTGGCACCGCTGTAGAATTCATATTTATAATAACCAAACTGTATTTTATTTAAGATTTATTTTCACCTTGGATTTCGACTGGAGTCGGGCTATTTAAAAGCGATTCAACAGAAACCAGAGCCAATTTCAATTAACATTCACGTTCGTCGTTCTTGTTCTCTAAATATGTCTTTCACGGTGACGGAAATAACTGCAGGAGTTGAGCACATATACTTACTTCCTGTACGTTGTGTATGACTGATTACTGATGCAATGGTTGTACTGGAAATAACCGCCTTGACTTTTTGTATCGACCAGCTTCCAATGAAATATTCAACTATTTTTAAGAATTGGAGAATAATTATTGTCAACTTGCAAAATTATAGCACGACGAAAGTACACGTCTTGACTCTTGAGCATAGATCGGGGTACAGCAAAATCGTTTTGTTTGACCTCGCATTAAAATTAAACCTTGGCCCCTACGCCAAGACCAAGACCACAAATCATAAAATAACTGCAGAAACATAACGAACTTCAGGGAGTGAACAAAATGTGGTGAATCCGAAAACTTGAACTCGTTTTATAAATGTCAGTGCAAACTTTCCATCGTTCTACCTCTAATGAGGCACACCACAGAAAACATTTTGTCTTCCAAAAGCTGATTTTGTATTTCTATTGGCCAGTGGTCCCTAGTTATTGCTTCACGTTAAAATTCTACTTTTTATAGAGGAGAAAAATAATAAAACGGTCTACATGTTCAAATTTGACAAAATCAAAAATTTAGATGTAACATTAAAATTATATGCGAGAGATTGCACTCACAACTCGTCCATGTTTACGTTTTATAGGTCTAAAACGGAATCATGTTTCCTGTGTGTAGGCCTATCCGCATTTCCAGATGCTCAGCACACGCCTGTATTGCATGTATGTACTATACACAATAATAAATATGCAATTGAAAGCGCGGAGGTGGTATTTGTTTTGGAAAGTCTGGTCGCGCGGGTGGTCTCTCAATCTTTGAAATACAATATCGTTCTCGCATGCAGCCCAGATGAAAACAAAGTGTTCTTTCTTTAGACTAGTTAAAGCTAAAGTTGATCAAGGGAAGGATGAGAATTAGAATCATAAGTCGACTACTTGCATGGTTTGCTATCACTAATTTAATTTCAATAAAATCGAGCTAGGCGCATAAAATTCGCCGAAAGTGGATGGTCTGCTAACTGCTTATTGCTGCGGGGGACGATGGGGAGAGTTTTTACTGTATTGTATTCTCTAATCTGTATTCATACCTTTTGATTTGCACACAGTTCAAATGTATAGTTGTCATTGAAAGATGTCAATAATGTCATTTTATTTAATTTGATTTAATAAACATTTGTATATGATGTGTATTTGTATTTTATATTGTTTGTTTTTAACAATTGTTACGAACTAGCGAAATCTAAATAAATAAGTCATACTTCTATTTATGAGATGAAAAATATATTATTTCCTTTTATTGTTATTTTACAACCGGAACATACACATTACAATCTAAAACACCCACCCACACATATAATATGTATATTAGTACTTTTAGACAAAAATTTAAAAAATGCCTTCACCGGGGATCGAACCCGGGACCTTGGCTGTCCGGGCCATGCTCTTACCAACTGAGGCTTGAGCTATGCAGACACCAATTTAATTCTGTCTATTTACAATAAAATAACTGGAATATAAAACTAATTTTTTAAGTGTTTTTTTAGTATGTTTTTTTTTTAAGTTTTACATTCAAGTTATTTTCTTGTCTTTGACAAAGATAGGTGAAATCCAGTCGAAACGTCAGATAAAATAAAAAGTCTTATACGTGGTAAACCGAAAAACATAAATTTAATTATTTAAAGATAGTAACACATACAAATAACCACGAATACCTCAGAAATTTCATTATGTATCTAGGTGCCCGTTAGGGCGCCGCAGCCAAGCCGCGGTGCGCTACACACTCAAAGCACCTTATACACCAAGCAGAGTTGGGGTGATTTCGAGGTGTTACCCAGCCGTCATGTAACGTGATGTGAACTTGAAAACTATCACAATCGAGGGGATTTAGGTACCTGACAACACATGCCAAATTTTATTGGGGTACGACCATTCCTTCTTGGTGAAAAAATGTCTTCAAACATGCTCAAAATCACTTTAAGGATGTTAGCTACTGCTAGCTACTGCTAACATCTAATACGTCGGCCCGCGATTCTGACCAGACGGGTGGGGCTACAATGTTCATATTTTACATGGACATTAAGGTTATAGAATGATAGTCTCTTTTGAAAAAAAAAGTTGAAAAAGTTTGTTGGAAGGCTTCCAAATAAAGGTTTTAAAATAAGCCTTAAACACTTGGCATATAATCAACAAGTAACCATAGTTACTTGACACTTGTTGACGGTATAAGCAGAGTTAGGCGGGAAAGTGCGATACGTAAACAAATGGCGGACATTTAAAAATTTTCTTCTTTGTGTGGAACGAGAAAAGGTGTCATTATACTCTCATAAAACAAATCAGAAACCGTCCCTGGCCTAGGCCCAGATGTAGAAAATTATTTATAATACAACAGTGTAGGTCTAAAGTTCCATTTGGCTATAGGACTAGTAAAATTCATACTTACATTACATGTTTGACAAGCCTAGCCAACCCTATGCCAGCACAACATTGTTTTGATATGAACTTGCTCAACTGTTTGTTTACATAATTGCAACAATCAAATCATTTCATACAACTTGTCTTTCGATTGGCCCGCGTTTATGAAGGCACTGCCATCTAGAATAAATATAGCACTTTTTCGAGCTCTTTGCTATACGCAAATCTTTTTATAAAGTGTTTGGATTTCGTGATACTCTTTCAACCTTTCAACTCACAACCCATGACGTTTTCCACGATACCGTTCAAGAATACCAATTCCTTCGAAAACGAAAACGACTTCGTTTTCAAATTGCGTTTTCAACTCATCTCCCACGAACTCAAGAATTGGGGTCCAGTCCTTATACCGTCGTTATACCATGGTTATACCACCTATACCCAGGATGTACATGAATCCGGGTCTAGATATTTTACATCCTATATTGTTACTGCTAATACCATAGAATTTAAATCAACTTTGATAAAAATATTATATTTTAGCAAATAATTTTGTAATGGAACTTGAAAAAGTAATGAGATCACACACATAACAAAAACTTGTAGAAATACAGCCAAACCTTACACACTCAAAAGGAATGAGATCTAAAAAAAGGGCCAAGCTCATCTACCCTTCCACATAAACGTACAGTGTCCCATAACAGCATCCTCGAAAAGCTTGGCAAAATAGAATTTGCATGTTTACGTTTAAATTAATTACAAAAAAAGAACTTTGATAAACTATTACGTTAAATTAATAATCGCAAATTCTATTTTGAAAAGCTTTTCGAGGATGCTGTTATGGGACACTGTACGTTTATGTGGAAGGGTAGATGAGCTTGGCCCTTTTTTTTAGATCTCATTCCTTTTGAGTGTGTAAGGTTTGGCTGTATTTCTACAAGTTTTTGTTATGTGTGTTATCTATAAACTACGCTCTGAATGTATGTATGTAGGTAGTAGGTACACTAAATCATATGTGTGATTGTGAATCATAGAACGTGATGTGTGTCGGCATTGCTTCGTCCGTCTTCGGTCGGCGTCGCAATCCTCCACAGCGCCGCGCCGCCGACGCTGACCCCCTCCTAATGGAACCACCCTCTGCTGACTAGACGGCCAGCAGCTGGCATTAGCCAATCAGAGCCAAGTGCATCAAGCGAGAGGGCGCGCGGGATGAAACAAACACGTTCAGTCCAGTTTCAATTCGTTTCCTAGAGCGAGAACCGAGTTGGTTGATGTACTCACTCACTACATTCATTCACTCGTACATTACACACGGCCACCACGGAAGCGAGAGGGAGACGTGATTTATTCATGTGCGATCTGGTGTAAATCTTTAGTTATTTGACTGGTACTGACGTTAAATTCGCGCGCAAAAATATCATCACAGTGAAGTTATTACGATCTTCGGATTTTGGGTTTTGCTAGTTTGAATAATCTTCAGTTTATCGTGTTTATTAAAATCGTGTGAGTAGCCCCGTTGAAGAGTTCCACGGCCGATAAACGATCCTAGTGTTTTACGTCTGAAAATATGTCACTGATGTGGATGAATTTCCTCAAGTCTGGCTATAAACGTCGCAACAAGAAACGACGCGTGAGCAGCTGTTCTTTAGAAGTAAGTGCGAGTGAGTGTGAGTGATAAGTGCCCAGTGCGTACAAGTGCGTCTCGGTGCGTGACTGCCCCTAACGTACGCGGCGCAATGACGCATGGTATATCCCCCCCGCAGTGCCTACATCCCCCTCACCGCACCCCTGCGAACTGAATTTAATCTAACTCGTGTACTCTATTATTGGTACTACATAGAGTTAGATTAAAATAAATTAATTGATAATCGTAATCGATGGAAACATTTGCTATTTTCGATTGTAGATAAGGTATTGATGCTAATTTGAACATAACGATTGGTCTAAATAATGGCTGGTGCATCAATAATCAATATGCTACTGAATTATCGGGCACCACCCTTGTAAACCATGAGTATATCGATGATATAGAAAAGAAAAGAAAAAAACTATTATTTATATTTGGATAGAATTGGAAAAATTGTCCCTGAGTTGTTCACATTTTAATAGTATGTGTATTTATATGAACAGTGGTCAGTAATACAATATATGACGATGTCCTAAAATCTTTAATTTTGTGATTAACGCTGATAATTGCTATATTTAAGGGATCGTTGATAGCCAAATTATTAATTTGGGTCAAGCCATGTCGCATACACGTTTAGTCTATTTGAAACTACTAATTGTAGATCCAATCAGCTTATCTAAATCATGTCCGTTACCAAATTAACCGTTCGTCTGCCTAATTAGAATTATCCTACTTTACTGTTGCTTGCACACTTCGTAGCCAATCACATGTTTGGCCAAGGCGAATCCAAGTGACATACACGTCATAATGTGGTCATACCGTTCACGACTGGACAGGTTACAGGTGAGTGGGTGGTAGCACATAATTGATTTCCTAGGAACATTTCCTGATTGTTATTGATCTCTGACAAACGATCACGATCTCAAGTAGCTGGTAATTGCCATAAATCCGTGCAAGTTACTGCAGAGTCAATATTTCTTCGATTGTACCCAATAACTTTGGCAGTTCTAAGTTAAAACTTAAATGATTTCGAATTTCCTCTGAAAATTTCATATTAGCCGTTTGTTTGGTAATGAACCGACAAACAGACTGAAACACTCAACAATTTTTTTTATATTAATAGGCCTATATAAATAAAATATATTAGGGCGTACGCGGTTTGTTGCAATGATAAGGTTTGACCAAATGAAATGCGTGTCAAATTATTCTGTATATTCGTAGTTTTCTACGGGATACTTTCCGTCTGGATTTCGGCCTGCCTCCCGTCGTGGAGAATATAATATAATCTTTGACTGAAGGTTGTATAACACTTTTGAGTGACTACTTTTCTATCTTTTATTTTACTTCTCTTTGATGTCAACAGCTGTGTAACATCAAGTCAATGCATACAACAGTTAATTATATGTTGGCAACTTTAAATTTTAAACAAAAACGAGGTACATTATTTAAAACTCTTTTTTTTTACAATATATACGTTCCTGATGTAATGTAAGGAGGCGATTACCACTAAAACCCGGCTTAGTGCGCCTACGATTTATTTGTTGATCTTATTCAACTAGAATCTTCGTATGTTTTCTACAGCTGACTCCTATTAACTCTTGAATGAACGACTTGCTCAGAATCGGACAGCTGTCTTTTGCCTTTTCGTTTCTTCGCAAAACCTTAATTTACCTATTTCTGTAGGCTATTTAATTTCTCATTTTAGTTCAGACATAAAACCTGGACAGGACATAATCAACATTAATATGACCGAATTACTTACAATACCGGTAAAACCTTTTGGGTTTGGCGACACTGGGTAACTGGGTCCTACATCAATAAAATTTGTATTTACAGCCTACCTACGGACGCACTCGGTTACAACTTACAAAAACTATGTTCGCTAGGGGGAAGGGTTTGGCGAAAGGTTGCGCAAATTTCGCCGGGCAACGTTTTCTAGATGTTCGAAGGACATCGGGATGGGGGCTGGATCTCATCTCATTCGCGCAGCGAGGGTTGGACGGGAAGCGTCAAACTACGGTGCTGAGAAGGTACACATTTACGTTGTCACGAGTACGTGTGGATTTGTAAGTGCGTTATATAGACGTACGTCGTACTCTATGTATGGTTATATGGAAGAACTTGAAGGGTAGGACTAGAATCTGATATAATTATTATGACATGTTGAGTTAGTTTGTAGGGTGTGACTGGGCGTAACCGATGGATGAGTATTGCTCTTTGCTAATTGGATTATGATACACATCACAGTTGTCATTGGACAAAATAACAGACATGAAGACATAAATGACCATTTATATTTCCGTATTTAGTTTAGTAAATATTTTGTATTCTGCGTTTGTTGCTTAACTACCCAATCTATAAAATTAAAATTGTCGTCATAAATAAAGGAATCTCCGATCTCGTTATCGCTGCTCCGTGGATCGAGTTGGCTTACGTTCATAATATCGGAAAGGAATGTTGAAATAAGAATAAATGCAAGTTATACGAACTCGTTGGGTTCTATGACTAAGAACGAAGAATAATATGCATGCTATTACATTTAGGTGCACTGCACTACCATCAATCTATTATACGGGTGTATCTTTATTATTACTTTACAATTTATATTGGATTCATTTTATGATACGGTAGTGGACAGTGATGAATTTACTGCATGCATTGTGTTTATAATCAAACATCAATCAGGCGTATCTCACCTGGGTGCAAGTCCTTGGAAGCGTCATACAACTAAGTCACCTGCAAAGCATAGCAGACAAGGAGAACATCAGTCGTTAGGTGGCGAATTGATAACTTAAACAAATTGTAGTGTATTACCTCCGTGGCCTTCTAACAAGTTTGCTCTTGGAGCCTGCGGTTTCTTAGTACAATACCACTGTTCAAGCACGTGAGCATTTTCGTAGCCCCTTCTAGACCGAGTTCAATGCGAAGGTTATTGCTTTTGATTGAAGACATTTCGTGTTCTGAAAACGAACAGGGCAATTACAGGGCAAGGCAGTAGGCCTAGGCACCCTACTTGGCTACTGAGTACCAAGGGTCAAATCATTTGATTGGATGAATTATGCCGAGTTCCGTGTCACTTTGGTGTGGTTGCAATCGCCGAATTCCATAGTCATTAATAATTATATCATTGATTGATTTATATGCACGTTTCGTGTAATACCACTTATGTTACCGCTTTCTTCTATTTTCAGCCAAATGTCTCTTGTGTGTGGTTACGTTTTGACCTTGCGTACCCCAATGTGGTATAGCATATACCACGTACAGTTTCAAGTGTCTCAGTTCCTAACTCAAGCTCATATATATTATAATAGCCTAGCCTAGAAATGTCTACAGGTCACTAAAGTCACGGACAAAAGTCGTTATAAATTGGAGATTCTGACATGTTTATTCATTTCCTGGAAAATGTTGGTGCACTTGTCGAGTTCCCCCTGCCACTAGTTTACTATTGTCTACTGCAGACAGAATATCAAATACTTGACATTTATACTACTTTATTAAACAGACTCCCCAGCCCTTCGTGTTTATGTTCGACTATTTCTAACGGCGCAGCAAGTTAGATGTATGAATAACTTGTAAGACCACTCGAGTTTCGATCGATTTTATAGGAATTGCAGTAGCTTGTGTCCTTCAATTAGTATATTATCAAGGAATAGGAAATAGACACGAAATAAATAAAAATGTATCCCGGGCACTTGACTTGTATGTGGCTCCCTTTCTGTTAACCTTCATTAAGTTGTTATTAATAATTATTGAAAATATAATTAATAAAGTCCTGTGTGCGGAATTCAGTATTATTATATTTAGGCCGACTGTTGCCGAGTTGTGCTCATCCTGACGTTGATGGAAATTAATTGGATGAACGTAGCGAGCGAAGCGAAAATTCCGTTTCACTACACTGGAGAAAAAAATCCGGGATGTTTTTTTTCTTTCTTTCTTTCTTTTTTTTTGTATTTTTGTGTGCTTGTTAACACGATTCCGGCTAAACCGATACTCAAATTGCGATGACATTTTCTGGAGGCCTGAGAAATCTCTGAACTTAGAACTGCCACGTTTTTGAGCGCATATCGAAAAATTATTTCTCATAAAAATAGCAATTTTACGATTTTTTCGATTTTAAAAAAATTCTTTGACTTATAACACCTACATGCTGTATCCGATTGTAATGATTTTTATACAGGACCTTTATTTTATGAATTAATATATTCGTGTGAAATTTGAGCGTAATCGAAAAATTATTTCCCATGAAAATCGCAGTTTTACGTTTTCTTTCGATTTTTTAAATTTCTTCCACTAATAACACCTACATGATTTACCGATGTAATTATTTTTATACAGAACCTTATTTTATGAATTGATAATTCGTGTGAAATTGGAGCGCAATCAAAAAATATTTCTGATGATAATCGCAAATTTCATTTTTTTGCTCGATTTTTAAAGTTCTTCTTCTGACTTATAAACAGAATACTTTATCCGATTTAATGTTTTTTCACGACGTTAATTTTATGAAATAATTATTCGTGTAAAATTTGAGCGTAATCGAAAAATTATTCTGTGAAAATCGGCATTTACGCTTTTAAAATCGTTTTAAAGAAAAATTACGCTATAACAATCGTTCTCTTGAAAAAAGCGTTTCAGCTTTCCTATTTAATTAAAATTCTTCGCTTAAACGCCTACATGCTTTAAATCTCGAATTGGTATGATTTTTACGAAGCCTTTATTTAGAATTATAATTCGTGTGCCAATTATTTAGCGTAATCAAAAAATTATTTCTCATGAAAATCGCAGTTTTACGTTTTCTTTCGATTTTTTAAATTTCTTCGACATAACACCGACATGCTTTATCCGATTGTAATGATTTTATCACAGAACCTTAATTTTATGAATTAATATATTCGTGTGAAATTTGAGCGTAATCGAAAAATTATTTCTCACGAAAATCGTAATTTTACGCTTTTTTACGTTTAAAAAAAATTACGAAAAAAAGTGTTTGCGAAGCTTCCTAGTTGATGTAAAACATTTTTCCTTCGTGGTTTTGTTTAGTAAGTAACAAATTGCTATGTATTATTTTTCTACTACAATAATCTATAGGTATTTGTTATCAGTTTGTCTTGGGTGAATCAAATGCGTTTATTGTCGATCTGACCGCCCAAAATTATATTACCATGTGCCACCTAGACCTCATCGTCGAGCTCACCGTTTGACGTATTTTTGTATTTGTAGGAATGCATTGTAATCTAGAGTACAAAGTTTCCCCACTCAGTTCACAACCACATTTTAGTTTTTTTTTTTTTTTAATATCATTCAAAAGTTAACGAAATGTATGTGTGCAAATGTAAACTGATTTACAAAGGAGGGCAAAATCTCCGCCAAACAACAAAAGTTTAGTGTTTCTGCCAGACGGTCTCTCCCACCCAACTTGCTTCCTCATTCTTTCACAGAACGAAAGGAGGGGGTTCTAGGAGGGCTAGCGTGCTCTTACGAAGTTGGTACTCCCGACGCATGCTGTCCTCCGCCTCCGCGACGATCGTGCACTCGACTGCGCATCACTGATCGTCTATTCTCGGTCCTCGGCGCAATGCTTCTCATTGCGCAGGTCTAACGCGCCAATTGGAACACCGCGACCGCTTGCATTGCATGTTGGCTGATAAGCGAGGACATGGTTTCGCGTTAGACGCCTTGTCTAGCCGCCGTCGTGTTGTTTCAAGCCAGTGTAACGAGTGAATCGAAGCCGAGTGTATGTGCAACTGACAGTTTGAGTTTTAATATTTGAGAGGCGTGTCGTCTGTTTGTTGACATTTCGGTCTAGTCTAGCCGCAGTACCAGTAGCCTGCAGTACAAACATAGCGTGCGCGTTTGCATTGGTTTGCGTGTGTTCGGCCTCTGGCGACAATTTCGTGAGATGAGGGGGCGTAACCGTCATAATAGTATTACGAGGTCGACCTCGGCACCCAACTACTAGGCTAGGCGTTGACCGGACGTAGACCTAGTAGCACTACTGTAGGCCTTACATAATAATATCGATATTCCGATTCTACTATCCGTACAATACTATCCACTCGTTCTCTCCGAATTGCATGTTGGGTTACGCCCCCCATTCTACTGTAACCGGGTGGTGTTATTTTCTCTGACTTGGAGCACCGTAGCGCCTAAGCTTCCAAGACGCGATCTCATTGTTTAGTATCTATGACCCCCACACTTGTGATTTCTGCTGTGACTGTGACTTTTGTTTTTAGCTGTGAGGCAGGCCTTGCCCTGTATACACACAACATAGGCCTACACAGTTATACATAATATAATTAAATTTGCGTACGTTTTTTTGACAATTCATCTAATAAGGTTCTAGGTTAATAATGATCTACCGTCAATGTTAATAATGATCTACCTTCAATAAAATGGGCTTAGGCCTACCTTACTGCCAAAATATCAACCAGATGCTGTAATCTCGAAGCCTTTAATTTACTGAACAAGCACCAAAGACCCTAACAATGTTTGGAGATCCACATGTACTCTATCTAAAGCCACAGGTAATTTGCATTACAACATCGGATGGGTGTTAGGGCTGTAAATCTGGTACTTTTTCGGATGGTATGCCCCAACTTTACAACACTACGCCAACATAGCCTATGCCAACATGGCGGTCAGTAGGCTACTAACCTTTTTCACTAAAATACTCCATCTACAAAACCTTTAACGTTGCTAATTTAAATATAAAACACTTTCAGAGGAAAAGTACTTTCGTTTTAAATAAACTACGTTAAAGGTTGAATTGTTTTTAATGGAAAAAAACAGTGTTGAAAAGTTGGGGCATACCATCCGAAAGAGTACCGTAAATCTTACTGGGCTAATAATAATTGAATTTAATAGCCTACTACAAACTAATCCCAAAATTCTTCTCTTACAGATGCGTGAAAAAGAGCTGGTGATGGAACGCAATCGAGAGGAAAGCCGTCCATTGACTGATGGATCGGACTATGAACAACATCTAGCCGTCCACATGCGAGACAGGGACAAAGCCTCGCGTCTACAGGTGAAAATCAGTTTTACTCTTGATCTTTTATTGGCACAACTTAGCTTAGCAGCTAGGCATAGATCAGCTTTGCTAATATGCTATCATCACCGACATAATGCGTGATTCAGGGAATGACCGGATCAGTCCTCCTCGCCACCAACGGTTCCTAATCAAAAGTTTTTTGTGAGATTTTCTCCAGTCGTTGAGGCGGCGAATGCTCAGATTGAGTCCTCTCGGATTAGCCCACTGACATTCCATTCACAAATACCCAGATCCCCTAATAACCTAGTTACCTACCTGAAGAGGGTTACACCTTGCTAGGTAAAACTGTTGTACAGGAATCCTACAGTGTACATGCGTCCATTTTTTTTAACCCTGTCATTTTCTGTTCACCCTATGGTTAGGCAAACCTATGTTTGAGTTAGCTTGTGAGCCCTACCTACCCTTGATTGAAACAATATCTCTGCCAAAATCAAAGTAAAAAAAAAAATATATCTTAGGCTAGAAACTTTATACCAATAATCTACATGGATCATGGATGTCCCATCTGGGCCCAGGGTTGAATTTGACTCTTAGTTGAACAAAGGACATTATTTAGAAGACTCGTTGATGAAAATAAACAATTTTGCACAAAACTAATAATCACCATGTGCGTCATCAAAGGAAAGTCGGGCTAAAGCTAGTCTTTCCGTCTCTGTAGAAAACAATGGGTAGTAGGTCATCGAGATGCCATGATTGCCAGCATTTTATTTATTGTTTATCCTTGTTTCATTAAACAACAAGAAACGGCGTCGACGCTAGCAAATATTTTGCTAAAACACTTTATGTAGAAATTTCGCGCCGCGGAGAGCCTTGTGAAGTACGTGAAACTAACACGGCACATGTAGTTGGTTCTCCCTCAAGTGCTCCTTGCACAGGGAAGGGAAATGACTCACTGGGCAGTCTTTAAGGGCGGGCGGCAGGTCGTTCCATGGGCTAACAACCCGGAAAGAAAAAGCACGTCGGCCGAGCACTCCTTTGGCCGGAGGTGGTTGGAGGCAGGGGTGCCTACTATTGTCGCCTCTCAACACGCGGCCCTGGATGATGCGCACGCACACGTCAAAATCAGTAACGCCGCTGAGATATCTTTTAAAAAACACCCAGGCGCGGACTGGCAAGGGGTGCCGGGGTGTGATCGCACCCCGGGCTTTTGACATGCCGGGCCCCTGTGATACATTTGTACACACTACCGGTACCCTTTCAGTTTCAGACAAAATATATATGATTGTGTATTTGTTTATTGCGAAAAAGAGTTGCTGAACAAAATACATTAGATAATATTAACGATGACTCATGGGGTGCCTTAGGCGGCTCTTCAAAAGAGAATGGTTGTTCAGTGTTCTCACTTTTCAGTAGGAACTAATGACTATTATGTGTAGCTAATTGACTTTCTCGCCGCCGTGCTACGATAAGAAATACAATGCGATTGCAAGTGTTATGTTTTTGGTTGCCTTTCTCGCCGCCGGGTGCCTGTTAATCGCTTCCTAAAATAGCGATTTAGGCCATAAAATATAACGAACCCCCAAAAATATTCGCCTTCGCCGAAAATGCCTCCGGCGGCTGGGACTTCGCCCCAGACCCCTGCTTTGCGAAGCATCCTCTGAAGGGCCGACTAGGTGCCAGCATCCCGGGCCCATCCCAGTCCGCCCCTGAAAACACCAGGCCGGCGTACTGCAGGTGCATGGTCATTTGTATAACCTGCTTCTGGTCACAGGGTGGGAGGAGGTTAGGGCCATGTATGAAATGCAACGCCCTTCTCTGCACCCTCTCAAGCTTGGCAGTGTTCCCCATGGTGGTTGGATGTCAGGCGGGGAGGCCGAAAGTCATGGTGGGCTTAGCTAGTGACAAATAGGCCATTCTCTTGACGCGCGGTGTGCACCCGTGCAGGTTGCGGGTTGCGAAACCCAGCACCTGCAACGCCTTGGCCCGCACGATGTCGGTGTGCACGTTCCATCGGAGGTTGCTTGTGATGTGAACGCCGAGGAGGCGCTGCTTGTCGACGTACCCGAGTGGGACACCATTGATGGTGTACATGAAGTAAAGTGGGGTGCGAGCGCGCGTGATGTCCATCATCTTGCACTTGAGGGCGTTGAGCGACATGCCATTGTTGTCGCACCAGATCTGAATGTCGTCTAGGTCTGCTTGAAGAGCGTCTTATCCTCTTGGGTGACCATGATGCATTACAGGGTGATGTCAGTGTACTGGAGCATTTGGATCCTTGGTGAGGTAGGAAGGTTAGCAGGGGGCCGAGCACACTTCCCTGGGTGACGCCCGAGGGAACGTCACGAAATTCTGAGCGCTCGCCGTTGAACTGGACAAACTGCGTGCGGCCGACCAGGAAACTCTCGAACCACTTGAGCAAATTGCCCTTAATTCCATAATGCTCGAGCTTGGATAGTAGACGCACGTTTAGTTGAGATAAATTTGTGAAGTGGGAATTGTGGTTTTAATAATTTGAAAAGATAGCCTACTGAACTAAATCTTCTTTTCAGCACCAACGCCCACTAACACGATATCTGCCGATTCGTAGCGAGAGACTGGACCTCCGTCAGCACATTGAGACTGCAGGCCATCAAGTGGAACTATGCCAACACGTGATTCTGGACACTACCTCATGTCGTGGATTTTTGCAAAAGCTAGGCTCTACCTTCCATCACTGGGCCAAGCGCTGGTTTGTTTTTGATCGTAGTCAGCGAACATTTACATACTATGCCGATAGAAGTGAGAAGAAGGCACGAGGTGGTGCCTACTTCCAGGTATGACAATATTTACATACATATATGTTTGTTTAACCTTGGTATTATAGGAGGCGACTATGATGCTCTTATGATGGTAAGTTATTATAGACAGAAATTTAAAAAGTGCCTCCACCGGGGATTTAACTCGAGACCTTTCAAATCAAGAAAGGTAAAATTTATAATAAGCTCCCCATGTCCATCAAGGATCAATTGCAAACCTATTTTTAGGAACCTTTTATTTTTCTAGTAAACAAAGCTTATTTATTACTGCCTCAATGAATTATTTTCTAACACCATCTGACATAACTGTGAACCTTGTGTGATAATTATAGAAGCTACATTAATGTAAAATCCCAAATGAATTATAATGAATTGTTAGTGCTTTACCTGGTTTGAACTTATAAATTTAGTTAAGAGTTATAAATTTTGATCCCCCCCCCCCCCTCTCCCCCAGTTTTGACTGGTACTAGTAAAACACTGGTGCTTGATTTGTTTGTTTTTTTTTTTGCTTTGTTTACTAGATCTTGATTTGTTATGTTGCTGGCACCACAGCACAAAATTTGTAGTTTTACTTTCTTCTAACTGACCTGTATGGTTTCTCAGTTCTATTACAGGTGATTACTGTAACCTACTTTTCTTACTTATTGCAGGCTATTGAAGAGGTTTATGTGGATCATCTGAACTCTGTCAAGAGTCCAAACCCCCAGTTAACGTTTGTAGTGAAGACTTCGGATCGCACGTATCACCTCATGGCACCCAGTGCTGAGGCCATGCGAATATGGGTAGATGTAGTATTCACAGGTGCCGAGGGATACCAAGCCTTTGAACACGGTTCTTAGTAGTAATCAGGTGCTTCACCGCCCCAACTCATATCAAAATGGCTGGAATGCCATGGACGTGTCCAGTAAGCACTCAAATGTGAAGACTGCACTCCAAGAAAAACTTGTTGACAGATACCACTTTGCACCTTATTTATTATTAATGTGTATGCATATCGTATGATACCTAATCATTAATCAAACTTAAGTGAACCTCTGTATAAAAAAACATGGAACCAGTGTTTTTAAGATTTCATGTAGGTTGCAAATAAAATAACCTCTGGCCAAATGCAAGCAAACAATGAACTGATTCCATCAAATCTATAGTTTTGCTGGGATGTCGACATTTTTTATCAGCCAGTACGAGAAAAGAAAACGTCTTGCCTTATGATAAAAATGTGCCTTCATGGTTCCTTTTATATACATTATTTTAGTATGTACTGAACATATCTCATAATATAAGGGCAGCTATGCTATAGCCTGTAAGACATGTTTTTGTAATGCAACTTCACATTGATGCAACTAATAAGAACTAATAAGTATTAGTATATCACAGCCTGCGTATATTCAAACAGGAAACAGATGCATAACTTGGTTAGACCTAGATAAATTCACTTTCATGCAGTATTGCCACAACTTGTTCACACCGTGGCAAGTACAAATCTAAACCTTTCAAATCCTACAAATAGGTAGGTAGATAGTGAGCTACCAATAACTTGCTTATTTCTTTATTCTAATAATGGCCAGTAGAAACACCAAACTCATTTAGTTGACATTATGAATTGGTATGTTGGTAGTTAATTATTGTAAATGATGACTAAAAAATTATCCCTTAATATCCCTACAAACAATAGCCACTTTAGTATACAGTTCAACTGATACTTAATAATACCCGTTTATATGGATGGGGCATGTCAACCATGAAGCCTTAAATGCATATAGAAGATAAAGACTTATATATTATACTAATATAGATAGAGTATTATGTTGAAAATTATTTTGCATACTGGCAGAAACATTTACTACTTCAAATAAGATCGCTACGTTGCAAAGTAACAACCTAGATGTTATTCCCATAACTGGGATCATAACTGATTCATGTTGTACATAGTTGATGTCATAGCTGTTTTTTTCACCCAAATTGTGTAAAAAAACTTTCTGCTGTACCATATTTATTGTATAAATGAAAGTGTGTTACAAACAATAATATTACTTTTTTTATGTGAAGTTATTGAACATGTTCTGTGTTCAGATTGGGTTTCTTTATGTTAGAGTATTGAATGTCTAGCTTGTTTTTAATTAAATTAGCAGATTGGACCTTGTAGAGTCCACCCACCAAGTTACAGAACTGATTTTCAGTGGTGGGCTCAAATTGAATCCATGCCGACCCATCGACGGCGACGGCTGATTAAAACTCTTGTGCCACTTGAAATATATAGCTACGTATATCCTCTTTTCTTCAATCCATTGTCATTCAGCTTGCCCTTTGCCAATGTGTTACTTATAGCCTTATCCTGTACAGCAAAATTTGCCAATTACCTTTTAAACTTAGCTACTCTTCCAAGTGCACTACATACAATATAATATGTAATGTTGAGTAGTAAAAGAGACTAGTATGATATAATACATGAAGGGTAGCAATTGGTTGCATATTCTTGTACTTTATGGCTGTATAGTGTAGTAGTCATCTAAATGTTCATACAACTGCATGCTTCTATATTAATATGTGTAGCGGTAGACATTTTACTGTGAAGGGCTGAACGTAATTACTGTAATTGAAGTGAGATATGCTTCAATTAATAAGTTGCAAGTAACAATTAATTGTCTAATCTAATTTTTTCTGCAAGAGAAGACTGCTAATGTACATATTTATTTTCACTTATTATCTAATAAACTAAGTGTACCTAACAGTCTGCCTTTGTGGTAGGCCTATATTAATATTAACCCATGTACGTAGTTGAAAAGCACACATGTTGAGAGCATGGTCACTATATGTAGTATGTATTAATCATTGTCAGTCATTTTATTTTATTGTAGTAAGCTGGATCCATACGGTCACCCAACAGTGGTTGGTTGGCAGCAGGTTTTCTGAGAGCCATTTTGTAAGGCTGGAACTTAAACTCATAATATTTATAATTAAATTGTGCCATGCCCATTTCATTATATTGCATTTCATTTTTAATCATGTTTTAGTTTTATAAATAATAATTAGTTGTACATAAAAATATATTTTATCAATCTTGTAAAACAAGGCCCTACTATCCTAGTAATGCCACCTTGGCTAAACTAGTGTAGGTATAGCTGTACCAACATTTTTCAGGTGTGTTGTAGATACAGGCACTATAATGGCTCACTTCTCTTTGACAGCAGTGAGGAACACATCCCACAATTTGCTTACGTCGCAGGATCAAAATGGCCTCACCACTAGCACCTCCACTTCTCGCAGTTTTCACATTTATGCTCGTAGGGAATCACATAAAATCAAGTCGACTTAGACTCGTACATTTTGGCCAAGGTTTCTGTGTTGTTGGTAGATCTATAGTTACCGACCTAGTTCAGAACTGATAAATCATGAATAGTGAGATGAGAACTGTTCATTTGCTAAATGTACCGAATATTACCTAGTAATCAGTAGAGGTGCGTAAAAATGGGATTTTAATTTTATATGTTAAGCATTTATATTTTTAAAACTGATAAAAAAAAATTGCATTATGTAGCGCAATATGTTTTTTCTTCCCGTCAAAACCCTAAATTTGAGGGGTTTCTTTCACTTCTTATGTATGGAACATGCCATCCATATAGGTACCTACATTTAAAAACTATAAACTATAATGTATTTTATTTTCATCACATCAGTAAGAATATAATTTTCAAGGCAAGGGAATACATTATTTATAGTAAAAAAAAATAGCACTTTGTAGTGTTTATAATATTTGCTTGCGGATTGAGGATATGTGTATAACTCGCAAAGCAAATTTTACGTACCTCTATTATCACTAATGTAAGTATAAGTTTTTAAGTGTATACTAGAATTAAATTGCCAATTAATCAGCACATTCATTTTATTAGCACATCAAGTTGGGAATAAACACCCTGTGGTGCTACAGGCCCACAAGATAATGTTATGGTACGCTTCATCGATATCATTTTCCGATGATTTAGCATTTAGGAGCCACTTTAATTGGCAACAACTTTTACCGATTGCTATGTTTACCTATGCATGTGTTTTAACTACAATGCCAAAAAATAAAGCCACCGTTAATTTTAATTAGTACAATGATGTAGTGCTAAAAGACACCACATTGTTGTCACCATGAACATAATTTTGTGTTCATAGTTACAGAAGTACAAACGAGACGTTAAATCTATTTGTCTGTGGAACCTCAATTAAAGGTCAAGGTCTGTAGTACCAAATACAGAAATGGTGTACTTGACTGACCTTAACACGGTTGTTCGAGCTCTGGCTAACTTCCTTTACAATATTAAATGTCCATTCAAAAGTTGTCTTGATCAGCAAATCCAGCTAATTTCACATACATTCTTGATCACTTTTAGACTCCCAATTTTCACCCAAATATTATGATGATGTTTATAAAGGATGAGCACAAATTGCTATCGGAGCACATTTCAAGCTTTTAATTAATTACCGGTATCTAAACAATCTTAGAAAATTACTGCAAATTACCCGTTTGAGGGCATATTTACTGTTCGTTACTGAAGAAAGTAAGTACTACTAGGAAAAGGTGCTTTGATAGCAACAAGTCACACATTCTTACTCGTCATTTTGTTGCAAACCACAACCCAATAGCACAAGTGATAAAGACTGTACATCTGCATTCTGCGTCAAAGCCTGGTTTGCTCGAGCTCATCCAACAGTCTAAAATATTATATTTATATTGCCTTTGATAAAAAAAAGCTCATTTTATGAAGTGTATAATGATTAATGATTGATGAAGACTCAACTGTATAACCACTTGTCATAACCAATTTGTATAACCAAACTTAAACTGATCTAGTACTGTGTAAGTTTCTTTTAAGAGTGTTGAAAAAACATACCACCTATGAAAGTAGCTATGCAGATTTAACAATGTAAATGCACTAATGAGTTATTACTTTATAGATGAATTTGCCCCAAGTTTTAAAGCTCAGATCACTAATTTTTTTATTACACCTCTATATTTAAAAAAAATGTTTATTAGTACCTTCATATGGGGAATCAAATCAACTTTGTACATAGGTAACATGAGGTCACTAGATAAATTTATATTGGAAATGTGATTTACTACTTAGATATTCTGACAAAATGCTGTTATTCAATTGTTTTCAAATAAATTTCTTAATTATGCAATTGTAAATAAATATTTTGTGCAACTATAATGTGCATAGTTATGTTGTGAATTATTGGATGTATCTTTTACTAGGGAGGGCATTAGGTACGGAGTTACCCAAACCAAATAAACAAAAACCCTTTCCCTTTGGGATTCAAATCTTTTTTGGTAATTTTTGTTCATTGAACAACATCAAAAAATTTAAACCCCTTACAAAGTACAAACTCCCTCCAGCAACAAAAAAGTTGTCATGGGTTTACCAAACATTAACTTTTTTGGTTTTGCCATTGTCCACTCCTGTCTGACACCCCTCTGGGGCAAAGGGCGACAGCGAGGAATCTTCCCCCGTCTACAGCGCCAAATTAAAGCTCTGGAAAGCTTGGATGGCGTTGGCGTGTATTGCCGAAGTTTAAAAGACCAGCATCCTTTTTCACCACCGCACAAAAGAGAAATGTCCCCCAGACCATCCCTCAGTCCATCTCCTTTGGGGCGCTCGGTGTACCCTTGGAGTAGGTAGCAAGTAGCAGCAGTACCTTGAGAAACCCTTTACAGACATTCTGAACTGGGGTGCTCATTGCGTGACGTCATCAACCGTGCCCCGTCGAGACTAAATTTACTCGTGGTTTCGTGGGCGACTTTCGGGATGCAGTTTCCGTACTCTACAGCACACTTATAAAACTTTCATCCGTCCCCTCTTTGAATACGCGGCCCCGGCGCTGACACCCGTCTTTGGAGGATGTCTCCAGCAATATTTCTCGCTGGAGCGAAGAATCCTTCGCCGAAATCGCGCGCTTCCTCCGATGACGCGGAATAAAGACGTGTATGCCCAAACCGGCGTCGGTGGTATCACGTTTCGACTCGACACCCTCGCAGTGGCTTACGTGCAACGTCTTAAACGCAGGCGGCAGGAATGAGCTTCACGACTCGTTTCGCGTCCTCGAGTCTTCAGACCTCTACCCGATTCAAGTACCCTTATCCGCCTTTTGTCTTTCAATTTGTCTAACTTTATATGTCATGTTCTCTTGTTGTTTTTCATGTAATGTTTAATTTGTAACTCTGTTATCACTGTGTCGGGGCTACAGAGGCACACTTGCCCTGCATTACCTTCCTCCCCTATGGGCAGGTAAAATACAATAAATTATTATACAAAAATTTAAAACTGTTGGGTAGTTTGACTAGTTTCCATGGCCATGACCATTAATTCTTATACATTTTCAAGGTTTTGGTTTTTTTACGTCTTCTAGACCAGCGTTTCCAAACTAATTTTGTAACATACCAGTTGTACAAAATACGAAAATGTTGCGAGCCGGCTCAAAATACAGAATTTGTCATTAGTACAACTCCCTATTAGACCTTGTACGCCTACGTACTGGTAAGTTAATTATTACAACATAATATACTTGCGTTAAAATAATTCTGAGCAATCTCATAAACACAATCAGTTGAAAAGTTATGCTGGGATTTGTGTGTAATTTTGGTAGTAATTTTTAAGCCGCTAAGAAAATATATGGTTATTTATTTGCTTTTTGTTGATCAATATGTTGCACACTAAAGAATATAACTGATTAATAATGCTAGCTATATGATCCACAAGAAGCAGTGCAATGCATTCAATCTTAAGGTAATATGCAGTGTATAAGAAACATCTTATACTAGCTTACTTTATTCTAGTAGTAGTGTAGTAGTAGTAGTAGTGGTAGTGGTAGTGGTTGTGGTTGTGGTAGTGGTAGTAGTAGTAGTCATCTTTATTAGCATTTTTGCTATTTTACATGTCACATGTCATACACATCATTTCATCACATACAACATCAAACATTTTATATGCCTATCAAAAATAATCAAATAATATAAACTAAATAAAACTAAAATAGTTATATGCTATTCAAGTTTAAGCATGTTCACATGTACATGTTTACAAAATATCACTCGCAATACACTTTCCGTCACTTTCTATCTGATATGAGATTTATTACAAAATATAATACCTACAATATGAAACGGATAGATAGTCATAGGTGAGCATAGACTCATACATCATTCAGAGCTAGTCTGGTTGAGTCCAGAAGTCCTCCAATCCAGTAACCTCCCTATTCCATCCGCATTCCTTAACTAACTTACAGCACTTAGCTCTAAATCTATTCACATCCTGCATATTTCTAACTTCTACTGGTAGTCTATTAAATATTCTCATTCCTATATGCTAGGTATTCTAGATGGGCGTACGCTTCCGTAGACTTAAGCCGTAGGCCTACATGTTGGGACATTTGGCCCATGCTCTGGGCTCCCCGAAACTAGACGCAAGCTCTGGCAGTCGTCGTCGGGGGCCCCTCTTCCTTCCCTGATGACCTCCTTGACAACCATGACTACACAAACAAGGACGATGACGACCATGATGTGGCAACCCTCCTTTTCTTTCACTTCCCATGGCTGGTTCTGGCCTGCATGGGATTTTCATCCCTCTATCCCTTAAGCTAGAGTGCCGCATTACAAGTTTCTATCTATGCTACAATATATTAAAATGTAATGTAATGTAAATTACACACTGGTTTTGTAAATGCTATACTAAATGCCTTTAACACACATAATGACCTAACGGTTGGGGCGCCCTTAATCCAAATAAAGGGGAAATTTAAAAAATAAAAATAATAATAATAATAAACTAGGACATAGCTTCTTTTCATTACGAAGATGGCGAAACGATGGTTGACGGGTCCTGAAACCAAGTAAACTACAAACCATTTTCTTTATTTGCCTAGGCATAAATCGTCTTCAATTTTTCATACATTGTCGTTGAAGGGCCGTAGTCCGTACACAGTGGCGTAACTAACTACTGCCCTGGTGTCTCGAGCTTGCTCATCAAGCGGGGCTCCTAATATTACCGTTTATGTTCAATTCAAAGTGTTTGGCCATGTGAAAATTAAAATTTGACAATGATAAGCATAGAAAATTTGTTTTTGAAACAAAAATTACAAAGAACTATCTTGGTAGCAGTAGTTCGATGGGATATGAACGTTTGCAAGATTTGATTATTCTACGATTTGAAAACTAGTAAGATCGATGCCTCGGAAAAGATGTACATGACGTAGTTAACCGGTTTGCTGAAAATAAAGCTAGACGAAAGACATTTTTGGTGAGTTAAATCACATTTTACACCTCATTAAAAGTGGAAAGGATAATGACCCCCAGTAGTGTCATGGGGTCAGTGAGTATAACCAGAAATAATATATATTATAAATAGGATTTACAATCACCCACGTCTTAGGTCATAAATAAAGTGGGAGATCCGTGTTCGATTGGGGGGCTTTTATTCGAATGTAGTAAAAAAAACAATTACACCCCGTTTCCGATTAACCAAAGATAAAATGGGGGTACATACGCTTTGTGTACGTTGTATATCTCGTTGGTACAAATGAGGAAATTTAATCTCGAGTCGAAGAAAATATACTTTGTAATCACAACAATGTCACCAGTCACCACCAACAAATGTTATAAAAAAAATGCCAAAACTCGTTAAAAAAAACTTCTAACACACTAAGAAAAAAAAACGTGGCTGTGCACTACGGCCCCGCATTGACTTGGGAGCCTCCCCCAGGCCCCCCATTATACAACATTAGGGATTCACACGATAATCAATATCATCGATATCAGTCAATAACTGAAGCCAAACACCTGACATCGAAGACAGGGAGGCAGCAAACGTAATGCGAATGTATTGTTTTGACTTACACTTGCCACACTTTAGGTTCCACTTATAGGTCGGAACAGGCTTTGATGGTGATATCGATTCGATAATGACATTGCCATTTTGATAATCGATAACGAATAATATCATCTATACTTTACCCAGGAAAGAGTGATTACCCATTTATAATTTTTGGATGATACCACTGGGGCCTCACATATTGTTTTGGCCAGGGCATCCTAATTTAAAGTTTTGCCACTGGCTGTTCCATTTAGCTTGGGGTGTATCTGTTCAACAAGGGCCTATGACCACAAATATTTTATGCAATGATTATATTAGGGAAATGCCAAAGTCGTTGTTAGACGAGTGAGCGAGCCATGTGTTGAGTACCCGTGGCCATTCCTTTTCCTCCCAAGCCCATTAGGCTATTTTATAGAGTGGCACATTTGGTTGGTAGGCCTTACAGTTGATGCGCCCTTACACCAACTAAACTCAGGGTAATCAACACATGGCTCGCTCACTCGTAACATTACTTTGGCGTTTTCCTAGTACGCAGCAATCGCAAAATCATTTTAAAATATATTAATTTCTTAAAACTTAATCTTCAAGTTTTAGTTATGGTGAGTGCATTTATCAGCGTAGAAATCGTAAACAAATCGTTCGATAGTAGGGGCCTACGTTTTTAGTAGGCCTATGTAAATTGGTATATTGAAGTAAAAAAGGACCCTGCCTAGATTTCAAATTAGCCGCCATTGTATTTCTTGACAAACTAAGCACCGCCTTGCGAGCCTTAAAAGCATGAGAAGTATTCTTTATAAGGCGGTAGTAATTGTACAACGTTCGAATTTCGAATGGAAGCTACTGGTACATCGTTTGGCGAGAAATGAACGCTCTTGAGGTATTTTATTTACGGCCTATAATTTACCGAATTATTTATAAACAAGTCATAGAAATTCGACAAAACATGATTCTTTCATGTCTGACATACCTTTATCAATGCACCAGCACCACTCACTGCATATGGGGCTTTACCACCATCGGCTGTTGATGGATAGGCCTACCTATTCAAGTTCAAGTTTTTATTGATCCGTGGATTTATACAAGGTACAAATATGGATAGTGACTACCCTTCCCTACATATTAGAGCTACTTATTTCAATGGTGAAGGGCTAGCTTATATATTAAATTTGATTAGATTATAACTAATAAGCCTAGGCCCTAGCTTGAGCTGGTCTGGCACTGGTAGCACACCGAGTTTGAACAGTGGATTTGAATTGAACGGGTCAGCTCAAAAAGCTAAGCTACTGTGAATAATTCGTAATATTTTTAGGTTATAATTGCACAGGTCAGGTCGTATTATTTTATTTTTCTTCTAGCCTACTAATACAAGTTGTCGGATACTATTTTAATGTTAACCGACATGGTTTGAATCTCGTCAAGACTAGTAATCCTGACAGAAGGGGGACCTAGTAGGCCTCGCAAATCTGCCTTGCGCGTAACGCTTGACTTGAGCCAACACTGTCGGTTTGCCTCAGTCGTTAATGCGAATACAATGGATAAAGTACTCTTAAACATCCTTCGGACATCCCTTATCCTAAACTCTAACCTAGTAGGCCTAAGTCACCTGAAGAGGGTCACGCACCATACAGCGGGCTTCGCTTCAACAAGTTTTTAAATTAATGTTATAACAAGTCAAGTGCAAATGTCATGATTCCGTTAATTTTGTTAGCGAGATATGCCTATGCGCGTTGTGATAGGTAGGTTTGCTCTTCAAACCCATCCCCGTCTGGGCCCGGGGTAGAATTTGGCCCAGAGCATGGCTCTGCTAATCGTAAAAGGCGATTCAAGAGAAAAAGTCCACCTCGCAAACATCAGCTAGAAAGAGCGGAGTATCTTACTCCCCGAAACTAGAGGCGAGCTCTGGCAATCGTCGTCGGGGACCTTGCCCCCTTCCCTTGATGAGCCCCCTCCCCACGCACCCTTAGGCTAGAGTGGTGCATTATGACCTAACGGTTGACGCGTCCTTAATCCAAATAATCAATCAATCTTCAAACCCACTACTCCATAAGAATAGAAACTTTTCTAATCAGGTCGGTCCGACAGGTGGTTTCGAAATTTAGTTCGTGCACATGCACGTATAGCCAGCGAAGTCAGATAGCTGGCTGAGCTTGTGATTCAAAGTGTGCTACCGGCTTACACAATGCTGTAGAGGTATGCAAGGCTTTAAGCCCTACCCCATGATAACAGCAAAAAGCTGTTTGTATTGCTGCTGTATTGTGTAGGCCTACATAAGCTGGAAAGTTCGCTTCCTCTTTGGAAATATTGAGTTCCGGCATGCCTAATCATTTTAAAGGTATTTTGGCAACTCAAATTACTTTTAGTACAAGTACTTCTGCTAATGTTGCCAGATGTCAAGTCTATAAGATCGGACTCAATTTAGCTTTTCAAATGCACATATTTTCACTTTTTCTACCCTGATTATACTAATACTATATAGGCCTACATTCAGAAAAGCATCACACGTTATTGCTTTGCTGATCGTAGACTTGCTCATGGATAATGGCAGACCTACACTTGTCGAAATACACAAAATAGCCTTGCTTCCTGAATTTATGATAAATGAATGTTTATTGTTAAAACAAGTTGAAAATTTGTTTATTAAAACTAAAAGAGTAGCCTAATTCGTTTTGTAATAATATTGTTATGTAATAGGCCAATTAAAATAAAACCAATTGGGACGTCTGGCAACCCTAACTTGGGCAAAAGGAGCTTGGTTTGTTGTCTACCACAGGGGCACATAGGGCAGTGATAAACCATAGCAGCTAGTTTTTCCACATGTTAGGCCCTAACTCAATGTTTGGAACCTCTAAAATATATTTTATTGTTGTTCCTATTTACACTCAAATTTACTCGATACTACTACTACAAAAACAATGCATTCAATGACTAAAAACTAAATGATTTCAGAGTTGAGCTCGAAACAAATCATGGGTGAATCAATCCCATTTATTTCCTTCTTACTATGTACCAATCTTGGGCTAGCCTATTGGGTTGCACCTTGTATAGGCTACATAGTGTCTGTGCCAGGCCCAACATGGTTGGCTCGGTCTCCCAATAAAAATAATATCTGTGACTGAGTGGGTACTATAGGGCTAGGCCTAGAATCTTAAGGTTATTCGACCGCGTTTTTCTATTTTCCAAAATATGCTACCAAGTCTCAAAATATAGCAAATGGCTTTGAAACCTGGCTCTTTTAGAAAATCAAAACTATTTTTTTCAAAATTTTCTGATCTGGTACTTCATGGCCAATATTGCCACCTCAAAATAATTTCAAACTTCAATTCGCCAAGGCACACCGGTCAATGTAGGGTGTTGTGTTTTTGTGACATTAATTTTCAACTGGTTTTCTGTAAGATACAAATTGGTACAAAATACCGCCAAACGAAAAATTTGCAGGAAAGACAAAAAAATTGTTTCAAAAAATCTTTTTTCTCTCAGTCAGCCTATAGGCTATAGGCCCTAGAAAACCAGTTGAAAATTAATGTCACAAAAAAAATACCCTACGTTGAATTGACTAATTGAAGTTTGAAATTATTTTGAGGTGGCGATATTGGCCGTGTACCGGATCAGAAAAATTTGAAAAAATTGTTTTGATTTTCTACAAGAGCCAGGCTTCAAAGCCATTCACTATATTTTGACTTGGTAGCATATTTTGGAAAATAGAAAAATGCGGTCGAAAAGCCTTCATAAGAATGTAGGCCTATTTATTTAATTATAATTGTAACTTTTTGTTTGATTTGTTTGTTTCTTTTTAAATACCATTAGAAAATAATGCAAAACTCTCATTTAGCATACTAAATGTTTGTGTACGGTACCGGTAGGTACTTTTTCAGCAAATTTTCATATTGTCCCAGTCAATGAAATTCCAAGAACACAACAAAAACCTTTTTAAATTGCCCCTATAGGGTCCTATAACTAAGGGTCCCTATAATGTCTCTTCAGGTGACTATAATATTTGCATTGGATAGTTGGCTCTACCTATAGCCCTGTATTTTTTTATTTTTTTTAATAAACAATGCACAGACGGTAATTTATTCAAACTAATTTATTCACTGGTACATTTACTCTATTGGTAGGAGAATGGTCACAAATAATTTTGATATTTAAAGAATGTTCTTAAATCATAACAAATTATTGAAAGCAGTCTAGTTAAACAAGGGCAAGGTCACATTGAACAACAGCTAAACACAGTGCACTTCCAAAAAATAAAATTATACAGTGTTGTGCAGCTGTGCTTAACATTTAAGTATTCATACATGGAAGAACCAGACACTAAGATTGATACTATATAGAAATTTGCATCTATGAACCACTACTGTTTACAACATTATGGAGCTAGTGCAGCTCTTGAGAAATAGTATAGAGCCGACATGACAGTTAACGGTTCAAAGTTAAAGCATAAAATTGTCCATCAAGTCAATACGTATCACCGAATCGACACTGCACTAAATGTTTATTTCTTTACATACTTACAAACTAAATTATTGAGCACCAACGGAAATTAATTTTTGAATGCAGACTATTTAAACAGTTCCCATCTAGAATATTTCTGCATTGAGGAACATCCCGAATGCAGTGAACCTTTTTGATGTGACATGTAAAAATCAACCATGTATTCACGGACTGATTAACGCCCAGTTGTGTACCATACTACTAGGTAAATAGGTGTAATCATCTGCAATACAATTTAATCACTATCACAGAAGGCTAAACCTGATACAAATGTGAAACACTTCAAACTTCTTCAAATCTCAATGTTCAAAAAGAAATACTTTCAAAGTGCTGGAATATTAGTTAAACTTATGGCAGAATAAGCAGTCAGTACTGTTTGTGTTGTTCTCTCTATACACAATGTTTGAGATAGTTATGAACACATAGAAATGCACTCGTGTTATGTAAGTTTTAAGCTACCAGTATCATTCATTGGCACTTGGTTGTTTCTTCAGCATCTCCCGGTCCTCCCTGTAGTTTACCCACAACATGCTTCACCCAACCTTTTGGAGTCCCTCCCTCGTCATCCACACCCACTTCAATCACTGTGGATGCAGTGGAGTGCTGTGAACTTGTATCACCTTCTTCCTCCGTCTTATTGCCTTTCCACCGCTCCAGTTCCTTCCGCCTCTCGCGTATTGACTTGCAAATACCTTCAAGTCCATGGACTAAGTGTTCTTTTTTTAGATGTATACCCATACCCTTGCTCTCATCGCTTCCTCTCTTAATTTTCTTTTTGAGGGCATCTGGCTTGGCTGGAATTGGAGGGGGAATCTTTCCACTTTTCCCTCTGCTCGAGCTTTTAATTTGAGAGTTAGTGTTAGTGTTAAGTGGGGAGGAACTAACGGGAACAGTCATATCACTACTTTCATCATGATCACTGAAAACCGCCGAATCCCTGAAAGCATCGTTTTCGAGCAATGACTCAATCGCCTCAAAGGAACGCTCGTAAAAGCTGTCAGCTGAGCCATCGCTCAGGTCTTCCGAAGGCTTCGATGGAGAGGTGTCCAAGGTACTGGGTTTCTCGCCCTCGCTGGAAGAAGTGAAATGAGACGATACAGACAGGACGGAATCTGGGCGTAAATGTGTCACAGGCTGTGGCTGAATGTTTGGGTAGAGGCTTCGAGGGTTGGCGTACTCTGAATGAGCAATACGTGCACCCAGACTAGAACTGCCTTGTTTGTAAGTAGGAAGGTTGGGTGACGGAAGCGTTTGAACGGGTGATGGCGTTCGGTTCTGGTCATAACAGTCTTCAGAGTCGTCACCCATTATGTTTCGGATCCGTTGCCTCAAGGTTTTGCTATATTGCCGTGCCAGAGCATAGACCATTCTACTAGCTCTCCTCTCTCTCTCTTCATCTAGTGTTTCTGAACTAGCACGAGTTCCACCAAGACGAACACTCGATATCACATGTTTTAACGTTGCCCTAGACACAGTTGGCCGATAGATCTTGTATTCCGGGTGCACATTTAATTCGTTCATGCTTGCGTTTGGAGTTGCTGTGTATTCTGTCATGCTATCTTCTTCTGTAGTTTCTCCACTTAAAGGAAAACGATGACGAATGTGGCAAGTATTGGTCTGTTCAATGTAACGTTCAATATCTTCAAAGTTAATTTCGGGGGGTTTATCAGAGGCAATAGTAAACGGTCTGTCAGTGCGCTTTGTTCTGGACGAGCAAGTGCTTTTCTGTTCGGCTTCATGACTAAGTTGAAAGCTGCGAGGCAGTGAACCAGATTTCTTGCTTGGTGTTGCCAAGTGCTGGCCCTGTTGTTTGAGCCACACTGCTGGGGATGTAGGAGTATTTGTGTAGTTCAGGTTACTATGTGACATGGAAGGATGTTGACTGTTCATGCTTAAAGGTTCCCCATTCCGACAAGAAAAAGAACGTCTTCGAGACAAGCTAGCCGAAATTTCTTCTTCTACTCCAGCTTCCGTTTTCTCAGCTAGTTTATGTATTTCCTCCTGCTGCTTTTTAACGCTTTCCCAGATATGCTGTAAATTGTCATAGTTGCCAAAACCATCGGGTTGGTCTGTTGGTAACTTGGTACTTTCTGGAGCTTTTGATTGAAGCACGACGTCCCTATCATCACTTTGTTTCCAAATTTGACTAATTCTACTTTCTGATACACTTCTAAAATTGTCAGTTAAACATCTTTCGCCTCCAAACGAATCCAATGACTTTTTGTTTCTGACTAAGACATTCTTTTCTGATTCCACTTTAGATGGTAATCTAGAATGTGTAACATATTTGAAGTTTTGATCATTCTTGTCTGTATGGCACATTAAGGTAACATAATCACTGTCCAATTCCTTACCCTGGGTGTTTTGCACTATTCGTTGCTGGTACCTAGTAAGACCATCCGTAGTGGAGAATGTCTTCTGTTGGTTTCGCAAAGCTCTCATGTGGGAATGGCGGTGGGATCGGTAAGTAACACCAGTCGATGGTCTGACCCCCGGAGTGGTGGTTGTTGCCGTAAGTGTTTCGTAGATTCCGTCTTCATCATTCTCGGTGTCCGTAGTCTCCTCGCGGTGGGTGCTGCGACTTCGCAAGCCGACAGAGCGTTGCTGTTTCTTGAGAATCTTTTGGAATTCATGATTTTGCATAAGTAATTGTCCAACTATTTCCTCCAATGTCTTGGCTTCTTCTTCATCTTTCTGCTCCCTTAAATTTTTGACATTGGTTTTGTCTGTTTCCTGCTCTGATTCTACAGTACTCACTATCCTACTGTCAACGTCCTGTACAATATCAGGTTGAGATCCTTGTTTGTTATTGTCACCCTTTGGTATAGTCTGATTCTCTTCAGGGCTTATATCGTGAGACGATGCGTGCACTAGTAACGGTTTGGGAATTTTATTAGATGAACTGGGAGAGTAGCACCCGGGCTCGGACTTGCGTCTCCAACTGCCAAATCGATCCTAAAAAAAAAAAAAAACTTCAAGGAAAATGTATTTTGTTTCATTTTATTATATACCTTTTTTGTTTATAAAACATGGTTAAAAGGTGATACTGGTACAACTTAAATTATGTAAATGAAAGATGGTATACCTACATATACAATATACATATGATGACATATTAATAATATTAATGAATCTAAATTTTTAACATTTCAATCTTTAAATGGGAATCCAAAAGGGTCTACTACGGTTACTGGTTATTAATAATTCAATCACTAAAAGTAGAACAACCAAAAACTTACAATCTTTAAAAATGAATTATATTTATTTATATATATTTTTTTTTAGCATTTGGAAAAGCAGAATTAGAAATACATATTAAAGCTAATATCCATGATTGTTGGCAGTCCCAGTGTAAATAGTACTGACCTTTGCTATGACTGGCGATAGCGAACGGGGACTCTCCCTACTAAGGCTACGGTCGTGGCTGCTGCTGGACGCTCGCCTTCCTCTCTGGTGGCAGTCCTGAAACCAAGGTGATTCACGTGTTGGTTCTCGTTTCCCAAGAGCACATTGTACACATTTCTCACTGGTAGATGCTTCAGAGGGCACTTAGCTCGGGACGGGCATTTAGTGTGGTGTGTAGTTGTTGGTTTAACAAACCAAAGTAACGTAATACTAATTATTTTGCATAATAACATATCTTTGACAGGAAAATGTCATATTTTATAAGATTCTAGGTAGTTAGTATTGATCAGAAACAAGTATGTCGACATGTTGGGTGATACGACCACCGCCGTAACCAGGGGTTGGTAACACGGGTAAAAATCTAGAGTAGATCATTTTGAATTGCTAATACCACTACGAACGTAATTAACCACTTACAAATGTTATTTTAAAAAACATGTCTAAAACTCATTAAAATACCGTATTGTTCCGAATATACGCGATGTTTTTTTCCGAAATACAATCTCAAAACAGCACTCGCTTATTCCGCGCGCTGCATTTGAAATAGCGCCTGAACATAGGCCGCCTCTATACAACTCCCGCGCATAGTCTGCTGGCTTCGCCGCCCACCCATCGAAGCCACTGAACTCGGCCGAACCTTGGCAAACTGTCTGCTAGTCGTCAGAATCCTTAGCCGTGATCACATCGTGACCTAGCTTGTTTGTCGGGGTTGTCTATCTACGTTGCTAAGAGCTAAGAGTCTACGTAACGTAATAATGAGTGATGAAGGAGAAGATGAAATGGCTCAAGATGAACAAATGAAGACTGCTGATCGCGTGGAAAAGAAAGGTTCCTCTGCCTTACAAATCAGCAAGGGATTGCGAAGGAGCTAGGCCTAGGCCTACGACCATAGATACTAGGGCCTAGTATAACCCCCACCCCCCACCCCACCCCCCACGACGTAAACATTGAAGACCAGGAATCAGACTGGTGAACTGTGGTTGACATGTGAGCTTGTGCTTGGCCCTACCCTGTAAAAAACCATAGGCCTAGGCCCTAACATTGTTCAAAATGTTTTGTTGTAAGTGTTTCATGTACATTTTAATTTTCTTTGATTTTTTTCTTTTTTCTTGAAATGATTCTGAAAATTTGGGGGTCGTGTTATATTCGAGGTCGTGCTTTATTCGGAACAATACGGTACTCTAATCACACTCCAAGAATCAAAAAAAAAAAAAAAACGGGGCTGTGTGCCTCAGACTCACATTAGCTGACGGACCGACCTCCCCCCCAGATTCCCCATTGTACAAAATCATGTAGGCCTACTTTACCCAATCATACCCAAATATTTTTTATACCCTAATTACGGCTCTGAATAGGGCACAAGCATTACAAACCGTAGTATGTGTTTTAATTTAGGAATGGGCTATACGGTTTGTCTTGTCACCTGATGTCTAATAATTAATAAACTTTCTAATAAGATGTATTTAATATTTATTTAATCAATCAATCAATATCTAACAGTGTTTCCAACTTTGAAGTTGGGTAAGGGGTTGGAGGGCCCCCCACATTCTTGGCCCCCTGGGTTTATCAAAGTTGGCTAGCCATCCATCCCTGGCACTTATTAAAATTTTAAAACAAAATTAATAACTTTTTATAACTTTTTAATTAATTTTAGTAAATTCTTTTTTATGTTTTAAAGATCAAAATTTAAAACTATTATAACCTACTAAATTAGCATCATAATATATTATAACTAAAAAATCTACCTCTGTGATACTCCCTGCATCAGACTTTCTGCTACGTCGCAGACGAGATCGAAGTCCCGTCTCGGATTTGCGACGATCCCTCTCTTGCTTGCGCTTTTCCAGATATTCCGGGGCAGAATGCTGGCGCTTTGGTGTGCCCCTCTCAGCCAAGACATCATCTGCATAGATGGAAATATTGTAAAACAGACTACTAGGTATTTTGTTTCAAGTTTATAAGAAAGCTTATAGTTATTTTGTATATGAGGTCTATACAGATGCTGTACTAACATTGCATATTGTAGAGTTACTAGAAAGTGCGGACTGAAAGGATAGATATAATTTTCTTACCGTCTGTGCGGTTCTGGCCAAGTTGCATCACCAACTGACGAGCGTGCGAAGGTATCACAGCGTTGTAGTTCTCGAGTATAACACGTTTCAGCTGTAGTGTCCACTCGCGCTTTTGCTCAAGGTTTCGAGCCTGCAAAACATGATCAAAATGTCAGGAGTGTTATGCATTAAATTTGTTCCTATTGTAACACAATATTGGTATACGTGTAGTTAAAAATAAAAAACTAACACAAGATTCTAATTCTCCTCAAGTTTAAAAAATAATAGTACCTAATTTGAAAAGTTTACTTGTGGAAAATTCATTTGTCTTTAGAAATGATACTCTTCAAATCAAATTTATGGACTACTTTATTGGCTGTTTTTAAAAGTAACAATTATTAGTACACTTAGGTACAGAAGGTAATGTTTTTTTTTAGATAGATACATACTACGTACAAAGTTCCCAGCATATTCTATGGTATATATTACGCAGTGATAATTAAATTAATAACTTTACCTGCAGAGTGTACTGAAGACGAGGGTTGTCGAATGGTATTACGTGGAAACTGAGAGGCTCTCCCGGGACGCTCTCAATCAACATCAGGTTGGAACACTGAAAAATGATTGGTACCAATTGAGCCACAATGTATGATGAACATTAGGTACGGCCGTACGGGTTCCTCAAAATAAGACCAGACATTGCATTTAGTGTTTGGCTTCCAAATTCCAAATTAATGAATCAACACAACAAACCTTATAGAAATTGCTTTTTTTGTCATTTGACTTCGGAAAAAGTTCACTGGTTACGTCGGCCTATGCTCTAGGCCTATGTGTATTGCGTAGCTATTACTACCCTTTATCAAAGTTAGTATAGATTGGAGAAGGGTTGACAGGTTGGGAAAGCATAGAGAACATAAAGCCCAGCCTGAAGGGCTGGTGGCGACAAAACTTTTCACCTGCTGATGACAACTGCAGCTAATTTAAAGTTGTTTGTTACCTTAATCCACGACGCGTTAGTTAAGTTAAGTTACATTTTCTACTGATTTTAATTGTAGCACACTCCTAAGATATTTTATTTATTTAATAACTCATTGACATAAGATTGTATCTACCATTATGTGCGCTTTGTAGCCTAGGTTAGCCTCCTCCTTTTTCTTGGTGACCAATAGCATCTTGTCAAAGAGAAACGCATGGCGTGGGGCCTTTGCTCCCGACAGTCGGAACGCTCCCTCAGCGCAGAGCTCACCAAACGTGGTCAAGTCTTCACCCTAGCATAGAAAATAATATAATTATTTACAAATTGCCATAAAATTTTATAGGGTAATCACTTTTGAAAAAGTTTTTACAAAAACCTTGTCTGGGATGCCGCAGGAACAACACAAATTATTTTCAAATATGATAAGAAAGAAGGACAGGTAGCTGTTTCTTGTGATTTAAATGCTTGAATCTAGATATTTTTAAGATTCAGGTTTCTATATTAAAATTTTAGGAAGTAAGAATTGATAGTGAAAAGCACTGAATCAGGCATTGCCTGGTCAAACAAATGTGGGAAAGAAAATACTAGGGTAGAGTCCTATTTAAAGCTGGATCCAAAATACATGTACTACTGTAGTAAGTTTCAAAAACAAATGTGAGCAAAAATTATATCTTATTACTATTTCCAATACAAAATTGATAACACTCTTTAATCTTTATATATTAAATGTGCCCTTTAGTTTATTTCCAATATTAAGTTTTCAGTGTAAACCACGCCACCACTTGAAAATTAATTTTGCTGATTTGTTAAAATTAAAATATTTGTAATTTGTTATGACTTGTGATATTGATAGTATAGGGCTAGGCCTATCCTTTTTCATCACTAATGTAAATTTAATTTTTGAACTATGAGTAACAAAAAGCCACTTGTTGGTAGTGAGTTCCTCACCTCCCAGCCATAGAGCAAACTCTGGATCTCTTGTACTCGGACGGAGTGTTCGTGCCGACGCTTCATGTTGTTGATATGATGCGCGATTCCAGTCATAGCGGACAGAGCGTCAACGATGTCCGAGTAGCCCTCCGCTTCGCAAGCGTAGTGTTTCACTAGGTTCTGTAGAAATAATCTGTGATTACTTACTAGATCAAACTCAACTACTAAATTGATTGGATTGGATAAGATAAATTTATAAAATGTTACATGATAATTCCTTAATATTCCTCAAAACCTTGTGTACGGTACCAAAATTAATCTGTTTTGCTTGATGAAATGATGATGTATATTTATTTTAATGTACCTTTTGGATTCATACATGGTACAAAATATAAAGGTAATGATACATAAAATTCAAATTACTGACATAAATGATGGACAAACATTGTTGAAAAATGATATTAATGGAATACATTTATAAACATACTAAAGAAGGGTTTGGCATGAACACTGATAAAAAGAGACCAGATGGAGTTGGATGTAGGTTTGGATGAGTCAAGTAGCACACTTCCTGATCACTTTGGCCATAGCTTACAAGTTGTAATCTAAATTAGGCCTACCTGAAGAAGTAGATGGTATTTGAGTATTCTCTGCACTGGCTTGAGCAAATAAGAGCCCAAGGGTAGTGCATGCTGTAGACACGCCTGCCTCTCTCGAAACAGTCGCACGGTAGCTTCTTTCCTCATCAGTTCAGTCAGTACGGACACGGTGCGTGGGTAGTTGGTGCAGTACTGAGTGTACACGGCAAATCCCGCATTGTTCTGCACAAAGCATCGCGCTACCTGTACGGGATCTAGACCGCACTTTTCAAGCTGCTCCAAGAAACCACTGAAAGCATTCAAAATTAGTGTAAATTTGGCTAGCGTTTCTACAAATGCTTGGTCTTTAATGAAATAAAGTTCCATGAAATATTAAACACATGCATAGTATTGAAAAGAGAAACAATTAGGTATATCACATTGCATTGCTGTGCTTTACCTATATGGTATGTCTGGAACACGTGTATCTCACCATTCTGTTTTGTATGTGTATGTTGACAGTGAGGATCACAAAATTACATAGGCCTAAGCCCTAATGTAGATTAAAAAATAAAAATAGATATTCAAGTGTCTGCAGCAAAGACAAAACATAAATTCTTAGTTATTGCAAGGAATGCACTTGAGGGCAATGGAATAAATAGACACTTATTGTGTTCATCTGTTCAAACTACATTTCACAAGATGTATTGAGATTTATTTATACCACATACATCCTTTATTCAACATGTATTTCAACAAAAACTCTTATAATTTAATGGTCATAAAATGGTCCATTAACTGTAGACCCACTCATTCGGGTTCCATTAATTTTATGGCGCCCTGCCATCTTGTTGTCCATGCATAACAATAAGTAATGGGCTTTTTCCACTGAGCACAAGATATAGAAATTTACTGGCCTTCCTCATATGGCAATACTAGTGTTGTTTTTGTTTTTACGTAACTAGGTTTTTGTCAGCTCATTGCAAAAAATTAACAGATAGAAATAAATCAACTCAATCAAATTTTAGATTAAATAAGCAATGTGTCAGTGGTGGAGATTGATTTAGATGTAATAAAAAATTAAACTATATATAGGTAACAGGTATAAAATATTAACAATTCCACCTACGGGAGTGTTTCCCGACTATCTAAATCGAGATATATAACAGGTATTATCGTTAAAAATACAAATCATTAGACTATTCACCTTTAACACATATTATAACAAAAAAAGGAGTACTATTTCGACTACTTTCCAAAAGTATTTCTCAAACAATGTAACAAGTAAAAAATACAAGAACAACGTAAAGTAGTTGAAATATTACTTTTATTTTAATAAATAATTTTGTTAACATTGAGTTGTCCAATGGTTTGCATTTAGAATTTAGATGATTGTGTTTACCTGTTGAATTGATGGATTTGTTCAATGTTGCTGAACAGGTCAGACAGCTGGCGTTCGCCCAATGCTCGGTCAGGGGACGATCGCCAGATACCCAGGTAACCCTGAAAGATCATTGAGGTTAGTTGCTGTTAACGTTGATAAAATACCGGTACAGATGATTTGCGGAAAATACACATAAAAATCGAGTTTTTTTAAGCATAAGCCCGCTTTGAGCTTTGAGGACATTATTATTGAATTTGAATGATAGCAATTGTCGTAAAAGTTTGCCCCGACAGTAAAGCTAGAGGTTCTGGGTTCGATCCCCAGTATCATTCAAGAAGAAATATTGTTAATATAAATTTTTGACAGTGTTGCTAAGTAAAAGCATCTTGAGCGGTTGAGCCTATCTTGCAAGTTTTTTAACAGAAAGTAGAGCTCGACCAAACTTTGGATAGTCTGCTTGCTCTCTTCTCAGGATCTAGCTATTCTTTATTTCATACACAAAGATTCAGCCCTCAATCAAAACGTTTCACTCTTAGCTGATATCTGTTTTACCCTTCACCCCTGATAAACAACCCGTCGGAACAGAAACCTTGCCCCATTGAAAACTCAAGTGGCTCATAGTCTAGCTAGACCATGTTGCGACATAAAACTGCATTTTATTACTCTTCTCAGACCAACCGATCTGATAAGAGCTGCAGAGAACCACAGACGAACGTGCCTTTTCGTTCTCAGCCATCACGAGTTGTTACATTTGGCCGACTCATTTTCATACTGGCGCCAAAACACGGCATGTCTCACCCCACTGGCCGTGACTCGGCTCACGGACAACGACCACAATGACCGCACATAAACATTCGTCGTATTTGTATATTATCTTTCAGGGTTATTGACAACGATGTTGAGTTTGGAATCCACCATGTACGTGTTTTTTTTAAAGCATGGCCAATGTTTTGTCCAAACAACAAAGCAGATGTAAATTCCATTTAGTAAAACTTACAAACATTACGCAATAGTTAACTTGCGGACAGTTCAGTCATTGACAGTAAAAATGTACTGATGCGACAATAACTTCGAGGAGGAGGCTTCTTCACTCTCAGCACACATTACTCAATACATAAGAGCATTTCATTAAAAGATTAAACTAAATTTTATATATTTTGACCTACATTTAGGTCGAAACTAGAATCGATTAGATTAGCTGTTTAAATTTGCACAAGTTGTGTTTACTCGCAATGGCTATTATAGCAGATATAATGTCTGAGCACATAGAAAACTAACTTTCAACACACCGTCGGCAGATGAGTGTGATCGTGGGCGGCGGGGAGAGGCAGTGGGTCTTAGAAGAAATCACTTACTTCAACTGTTCATAGTTTGATCGGAATATATTTCGATCTTCTTACGGTAGACGCTCAAATGTAGTAAATAATTACAACTGAAGGCAATTACTATTTTAGCAATTAGCATGAGGATACATTGGGTATAATTCTGTGTCCTATGCATATACGAGTGATAAGGAAAAACTACTGCAACTAACAACTACAAACAACTAAATAAACGTTTGCTTTTTAGCAACGTGGCACACAACAAAATAGACAAATTAATAGACCCACAGAAAATTAGACATTGTAATTGAGTGTTACAAAATGGCTAATGTTTACAAGTCTATTATACTACCGATTGAGCCACCTTCCGTCTAGTTTATTTACTCATCAATTTCCCGTCATTAGAAAGTGTATTTTAGGCCAAGAAGACTCGTGGATTTAAATTCACTTTGGAGTTGGACTACTTGGGCCAGCGTCCAAAAGATTACAGAGACGGCGCCGTGTTTTGTCAACACTGCGACCGGAGGGGTCCCACAGGTCGTTGACTCGGCGTCGCGACAGTCGTGACAAATAGCCACCGTGTCTTGCAAATAACATTCAATTACCCAATTACCACGGGCATACACAAAGCTTGTGATAGATACAGTCAGTAACTCCTCCTAGCAGGGGGGCATTAATAGCAGAAATGAAATAGTCGTCGAGCCGACAGGAGTGGTCCCACTAACGTGCTACATGATGGTAATCAATTGATGTAATAGGCGTAAGGAGTGGAACACCATCATTGTCCATTACTATTATATCCACCGTCACAATTCAAATTAAGGAATATATTTCGGTACGATAGTATCACGGAAGGTTGGGCCATGTGTTCGTGGAATGTCATGGGTTCCGCCCTCAACAGCCGGTTCGTACTTTAGTTTAAACTTGAAACCAAAAGGAGCCACCTCGAATATAGATTATGTCCGTTCATTCATGAACATACAATTATCTATACATTCTCGATACATCCATTCCTCGCACAAGGCACCGCGTCGTCGCCGTTTGATATTATTGAATTTTGTTTTTTTAACGCAATGAAAGGAATTATAAAAAGTTTACGACCGACTGGGGCTCGAACTCAATAATTAAAGCTGCATGCACAACCTTGCAAACCTGAGTCAATCTCACTAGCATATAGCATATACTATGCTCACAACTCCCAAGTACTGCCTGCACGCTTAAACCTTTCTTTGGCTTATACGACACCCGGCTTGAAATTGTATTGGTATATATATATTGGTATACGTGTCAAGAAAGTGCAATATAGTTTGTGACAATGTACACTGTAAATCATATAAACACAAGAAAGTGTCTACAACATTTTGGCACATGAATCTGGAATGAAAGTGCGCCCCTGCTATGTAGGCTCTCTGGTCTCTACCCCGTGCTGCCCAGCTGTATCTTGTCTACCTACGCCAAATTATTATCGTAGTCACACATTCATTCATTCATTCATCCATTCAATCTTCTCTCCGTTTAGTCCTGACCTGAACAGACGAGCTCTTGCTAAGCTGCAGCTGGACCATGTCAGCACAGTTCACGGTCTCGAATGTGTGTGTGTGCAGATGTATCAAATAGTGACACAATTCAAAATAAATAAATAAAGCCACGAAGAAAGGTCTAAACACCCAGTCACATAACTGACTATTTATAGCCGACCAAGCCAACCCTGTCAGTGCCGACGATATCGACGCGTGAACATGCAAACAAAATTATTTCTTCAAAGTTCAAACAATTGTCTTCACATTCAATTCGAAGACCATAGTTTGGTTAGCAACACACACCGTGGGTACAGTGGAGGGCTACTGCACTCCAGCAGGCTTTGTATATCATACACAACGCTCCAGGTTTACCTCTACTCTCAAAATCTAAAAAAAAAAAACGTGTTTATGGATGGAAATTGCATTATGTCGGCATCATTATTAAAAACGCTGGTTACTCGAGATATTTCGGATAGGTTTTTCTACAGGTGGTGTATAGTGGAGTTGTCACCCAACGGCAACCTCCCTCCCACTTATATTACCGAGACATTTTTCTTGAAGCAAGGCTTTACTAATGAAACGCAAACCTGTTGTGAGACCTGGCATCCTACCTACACACACCGGGCGGCGGTGACGCCTCTGGAGCCAGTGGCGTAGCTGTACGTCCGTTTTAAATATATCGACACGCGCCGTCTTCATAGGATTCGTCCGAACATTGCATCGAAGAAAAAGTGGTACTGTACTCCTGTGTACATATTTAATACTGCCCAGAATTTAAAAACAAAAAACATCCTGACCGGGTTTGAACCCAGTCTCCTACATTCCAGGTAGACGTCTTGGCCCCTTAGCCCCGGTCAGGATGAATTTTGTAATTTCTGGATTAGAATTCGATCTACGGGAGTGTTATCCAACCAATCAAATCGAGAAATTGCCTTATTTATTATCTAGGCCTACTTTGCGTTTAATATTAGCCAGGGGTGATCAATTTGGTCATATCTTGTGTCAGCTAAAAGTAAGGTAAAAGAGCAAACTACCCCTTGCCCCTTTTAGCATATATATATATATATATAGTTCTGTTGTAGGCTTTCGTGATTCATGGTTTATGTTAAATATATATATATATATATATATATAATATAGTCCCGCCACCCATGGATAAGGTTTTCACACTATTCGAATAATATTTCACCTTATCTCTGGCTTAATCCAGGCAGAGTACCTCTCCGAAGTATCCGTTCTCAAGTTTTTCAAGATTCTTCTCAGGAAAAGTCCCAGCAACATTTTTCATTTGTTCATCGGTTTCGTAAACAACAATACATGTGACTGATACACGTGACTTGACAGTTGTTTCGGAGAGCGAGTACTACAACAATAAACCTGACGCTACGCCACTGTGGGCCCACGCTGCCTCGTCTGTACCCTGTGCCCACGAGAGCACGAGTATATACTCTTGTTTCAAGCACCCAACCCATTTGTTGTACTGTACTCGTACTTTGCATTGCATTACTTGCACTTGCACATGCACGTGCTCGTGCAGTAGGTGAAAACAATGATGAAGAGCTGAACAAACAAACCTTAGGATACCACAGTGCAGTATTTTACGTTTTGACACTAACTGTATTCCGTCATATGTAAATATTCCTAAGTCACGACTTGCATATTGAAGAATAAAAAGATCGAGGATTAATTATTATTAACATTATTAAATATTAAAATAATTGTATTGCTATTTTGGTATGGGTTGCTGAATGTGTATTGTTAAACTTTCGAGTTGTGATAACTTCTAGATTTGTCAGTAAGTAGGCGTTGTCGTTATATAAAAATATATTATATTTATGTAATGTACGTAATACTTCTCCGTGAATCTGTGTGGGAGTGGGACACATTCGAACATTTAAAACGTCATCAAACAAGCAACGCTTGGCTAGGGCCTATCATCATGATTTACTGCATATGGCAAGCAGACGAAGGCACGGAACTTGGCACTGGCATTTCGATGATATATATTTGAACTTTTAGCCAAGTTGACAATTTCCCAGCGAGAAAAACGTGCGTTTTAGTTTTAGTTTCCTCGTCCGGAGAATGTAGCAACGTAGTTTACGATGACACGAATGAGCATCCGAGTAAAACAACTAACAAGAGGATGTGCAACGCTGTGCCAGGAACGCGCGTGGCTTGGATGCTAGTCAACGATCAAACTACTGATAACAACATCAATACATTGAATTGTGATGACAAATTCCTATTGTAGAATAGTTTCTTCGGAATTATGTGCCACGTACTCCTCTATGTATGTACCATTCCATTGTGAAACTACAATAACAAAGCTCCCACTACCAGCCAATCTTCAGTCTTCACGCTTGCTTGCAAAACGTGTAAATTACCATCTCAAGCCTAGCAATAACATAATGTGTCGGACGTGTTAGTGTTAGTGTTTGTGGTGCTTGTTGCTTTATGATGCTATTCTAAACAATGTAGGGTATTAAATACATAAGGGTAGAGGTGGAGGAGAATTCGTCTTGCGTGGGATTCGAACCCGCGCCCCACGGCTTTAGAAGGTGTCCCAATTTTCACAAAACTACGGATGGAAATGTACGGAAGACCCCGGCCCCGCGGTTTATTATTATAAATTTCGGCGTGTCGAATCAAGGCCCTCTATATACTTTATACGCCATTATGGCGTTTTCCATTGGCATGCACTCGGCGAGTGCAGAGATGTCATTGTGACAACCTCCACTTTGAATAATCACAAAACTGAACAAATGAAAAGACAAGTGGCAATCCGTGCGCACTAGGGCGCACTAGTGCGACCTGAGTGCGGCCAATGGAAACGCCATTAAGTATATAGAAGGCCTTGGTCGAATATAGTATAATATACTATATTCGACCAATTATGTGAATGCAACTAATCGTAAATCGACTATCACGTAACATTAAATTTCGTCGCCAAAGATTGTAAAACAACGATTCTTCATAATTATTCTACATTTCGTATTTGGAGGGAAGTGTCGAAGTCGAATGCACTAAAAGTCAAAACTTACCCCCTGATTAGACATGAGTTTTGTTATTTTAAGTTTTTATTTAAAGTAAAGCCTAATCAGTTAAAAAAAAATAATTTGCAAAAGAGGAAAACAAAAACCCAAATTTTTCCTCCCAGACATTTTTTAAAAAAACTGGGGTCTTGGAAATGAATTGCAGGTTACAATGAAAGGTGATAGCTTGGTTTACGTTTATTCATAGTCAAATTTCGTGGGGGAAAAAGTTGCATCGCTGTTTTTTTTTGTCAAAGAACTGTGAATTGATGTTGGAAATATTTTTCGCTCTTTTTAGACATGCAGTAATGATTCTCTAGTCATGCACCAGCCTATCGGTGCATCCTAGTAACCGCGACCGCGACCGCGAGTCACCAGTCCACTCATGGTGGCTAGATAGATGACGCTGACAAGAGGCGGCGCCGTCAGTCTCCTTCATTGGCCACACAAGGCGACGCACTGTTCACTTTGTGATCGACAGACGTCATAAAAACATGACGACTCTCTGCTCTGCTCCATCCATCACGCACAACGAGATAGCAAACGGTCGGCCTCCCACTCGCGCTGACCTGTCGACCGACAGGCACCGCGCGAATATCAAGTTGTACAGAAGAAGCTAACGAAAGAGCGGCTTGGCTTGTCGCTTGTTTCTTTATCAGTGGACATGAAAACCACGCAAAGCAGCTGATGTAAATACAAATCAAAAGACAGGCGGAAACCCCTCCCCCCCCCCCCCCCAAAAAAAAAAGTAAAATACGTGTTATCCAATGTGGCTGGCTACTAGACGTTGTTTTGTTTCGCGTGTTTGTGTTTTGTAAATGGATTTGAGTTGAATCTCAAACCGGTGCTAGGCTAGCTTCAAGGTTGTTATCACTGCTTGCTCGAATCGCTTTCATTTGCGGTCTGACAAACTTGAAAGTTATTCCTCCAGGAATTTGAGCATGTAGAGTAGATTTGTTTTGTAGGCCATCTTGCATTGGTTCGAGTATAGTTTGTAAGGTAAATGAGTTTTAGGGTAGATAAGATGTTCGATTCACCCTTGAGATGCAATTGCAAAACATCAATGGGTTAGACGGGTGTACTAACAAGCTGCATCTATTATTACAGATAATATAGTTATAGTTAGGTATTGGATGAGCGAAGCGAAGATTCCATTTCACTACACTGGAGAAAAAAATCCGGAATGTTTTTTTTTTGTATTTTTGTCTGTCTGTTAACACGATTCCGGCTAAGCCGATACTCCGATTGCGATGAAATTTTATGCAGGCCTTCGAAATCTCTGAACTAAGAACTGCCACGATTTTGAGCGCAATCGAAAAATTATTTCTCATGAAAATCGCAATTTTACGATTTTTTTCGATTTTTTAAAAATTTCTTCGACTTATAACACCTACATGCTTTATCCGATTGCAATGATTTTTTCACAGAACCTTAATTTTATGAACTGATATATTCCTGTGAAATTTGAGCGTAATCAAAAAATTATTTCTCATGAAAATAGCAATTTTACGAATTTTTTAATTTCTTCGGTTTATAACACCTACATGCTTTATCCGATTTTAAAGGGGCTAAAAACCACAAAAATTATTTTTTACAACGTGATCTATAGCACAATACTACACTTAAATGACCGTTTAAAAAATTATATCTTGTAACTGTGATTTAACACGAATTTTTTAATTTTTTTGATCCAGAAATTGGCGAAAATTGGTGTTTTGGAAAATTTCCTAAATCGGCTTTAACCTGCTTCTTTTTTGGTCCACATAGATACTAGAGCATAGTATCAATCTGAAATGCCCCTTTATAACATCGTGTCTTGAAACTGTGCCCAAATATACCCTCAAACACGCAAAAATATGCATTCCAAAATCACACCCCATCTTGGTAATCAGCATATTTTGACCGAACTACTTGCCCAAATTGCAAAACAAAATATAGAGAATTTACAGAAAAGGCTGTCGAGTACGTCAATAATGGCCAATATTTTTTTGGATCAAAATCCCCCAAGGTCACGGGGCATAAAGATCGTCCCCATGTTATTTCTTATGGGAGATTTTTGCCGATGGGACCTAGCTCGAAAAATGTCATGTTTGACAATTTTTTGGGAGGTCATGGTGGCCCCAATATTTTTTCTGTTGATTGCTAAATTCATTACTAGTTAGCCTGAATGAAATATATTTTTTGAGTTTAGCGGTTAAATACCCCTTTAATGATTTTTTCACAGAACCTTAATTTTATGAATTAATATATTCGTGTAAAATTGGTGCGCAATCGAATAATTATTTCTTATGAAAATTTCAATATTACGATTTTTCCCTTTTTTAAATTACGATTAATTTTTAAAAAAGTTAATTTTTTATTTAATTTAATTTAATTTAAAAAAATCTTCAACAAAGTAATGATTTTTTCACAGAACAACAGAAAATCCGCATAACACATGGCAGTTCAATGCACCAATTACGCTCATCCAACAACGCGGCGGGACTTAAGCGTTTTCCTAGTAATAACTCCCATACGGAAATGGGATGCATTATTATTGGTTGGTACGGGATTGGCAGGGTGTACGTGCAAATTGTCGCACTTGGTCTCACCAAGTGTTCACGTAGAACGATACACTCAATATATCCCAAGGCCTGTTTGAAATTCTGCAAGCAATACTTGACACAATGTCGAGTAATTATTTATGTCACATTATGTTGTAAAATAACACAAGTTTCTGGGAACGAGTAAGGCAACGGAACGCACTTGTAAACTTCCCAACACTGTCAGAACGTGCATAATATTTTGAATATTGGCTTATCGTTAACAGTTACGTCACTGAACACATAATAAATAACGGGAATTAATGTCACCACATAAGGCGAAGATTCATAAATAATTAATAGATTTCTACAAATGAATATTAAATATAGCTAGATTCATTTACAACGATTACCTCTAACGACAACTCTAATGACAAATGTTGAACGCTTACTCTTAGCATTGCAAGAAAGTTGTTCTTAGCAGTAATAACTCACTCCACATATACCTTGCCATGCCAATTAGAGGGCTGGAAGAGGGCTGTTAATAAACGAGGCAACATGCGGCGAGTTTAATGAGCTAGTGTGAGTTCGAATGAAAGATCGGTTGTGTTAGATTGTTCGAAGAACGCAGTCGTTGATACAGACATAAATACACAACACGTATTGGATGTGTTCTCGTTTTAAATTATTAAATTAAATATATTTTTCGGGACGAAAGAAAAATCTCTAAACAGTTTTTTAGATTATTCAAACCCAGGGAAAACAACCGATGGAAAAAGTACGTACATGTTGTAGTGGGTGGTGATGGGGATCGAACCCGTAACCTTCCACGTCAGTTTTACGACGTACCCCTATTAAACCCGCAAAGAAACGTAAACAGGCATCGAACCCTAAACCTCGCGCTCATATACAGGATGTTAGTGTAGTGTTTATATTTAGCATGCAGACAAGAGCGTTGGCTCTGCCGGAAGTAGTCTGGATAACATACTCGGGAGTCGGTTCACCGAAGTTTTCTCGCGAAGCACTTGACCCCGATCAACCTCGAGTTTATCAACGAAACTTGTCAAAAGTGTCAATCAAATCTTTCCCGGCGCATCGTATCTGACAAATGTGTTGTAACGTGTCGTTAGTTTGATCAAAATACACACATGAACCCGACCCGAGCAGTGCAGGGTGTATAACACAAGACAGCTTTCCATCGCGCATTTATCCATGCATCTTACACAGAACAAACACTCTTTTTGTGACGCACACATGATACATACATCCGTGCCTATTAATAGATTCATCATCTGGCTTTCTTGTTTCTTTTTTTGGAGTGCATTTCATTCAAGAGTCCAATGGGTCCGTATTGGAAATAACGTGGGTTACGGCCAGTCTAGCCTGAGCACTTGTTGATTGCTGTTATCAATATCGTGTTTAACTAGATTCATCCTTGTGCTTGGCCGGCCTCAGTCGATTAGCTTTATTGGCGACATGTATATCGCTAATTGATTGTTATTACAGTCAACATATCTTCTGGTTAACTAGTTACAAAGTAACGTTATCAGTTATCTAGCATCATTACATTCTGGCGTCGAGTCGAGTGCACTTACTGTAAAGTGTAAATTACATGATAGAATCTCAAGAGAATGAAGTCGCTGCTTGTTGAATGTCGCTCTTTGCTCATCCGCACTAACGGTAATCGGAGAGAGAATCGGAAGAGAGACATCAAAATTAATAAACAGTGATTGATTTTGAACATTTTGAATTGATTTGATTCGACATTGTTATCGGGATATTCGATATGATGGGTGGTGATGAAATTAAAGTAGGAAATTGAAAAAACAAAAAACTACCTATGTAAAATTCGAGCCCACGATCTACTACCATTGAGTATATAACCATGATGGTTATATACTCAAAGCTACTACTGCTATTATATATTGCCATTGCTTTGAACCAGCACATGACCACAAAAGGCCCAGAAAAACACAATCATAAACAATTGTTAGGCAAGCCGTCATTGTGGACACCGTCTCTTACGTCTCAGCCTCCTCGTCGACGTCATTACCTAGTCACGCGCACGCACGTGCGTCTAGCAATGCGTCCACCTGAGTTTTACACTCTTTATGAAGTTAGTAAGAGTCATACACGTGTACGTGCTTGGCACAAAGAATTCCAGCAAGTCATAATCTCAAACTAACCATAACTGTACACTATTATGACTACGACACAAAGGCATTTTAATGAGTGAAATAAAAAAGATTAAAACTTTATCCTAGAATTTGCGTTTTAGTACCTCCTCGATCTTACTTAGTTTTATCCAAACTCGGACGAGATTTGGCTATTTTCGGATCGCCTGACGTCACGCACACGCGCACACACACGTTGCGTGACGTGATGTCACGCACGACTCACGCACCGCGCTTGATTTATTTACTACAACTAAAACAAAGACACGCGCATTTTAAGGACACGTGACTGTGGACCAAGCTGTATTATTACCGACATCCGTTATAGAGAATTTATTTGTTATGTCATACGTACAACAGCAAATTCGTGTATTCGCACAGACGTTTTTACTTCCAAGTATATTTACACCAGAGAAAATGGGTAGTAGTACGTCTACGTAGTACTACCATTTAGAACCTCGCTGGCGGTACTTCTTCTTTTAAAAAAAAAACAGGTGATTCAATAACGGAAATGTAGATAGTCACACTCTTCTGCTAATTTACAGATAAACTTCCGTACATATCACATAAATATTATTGAAAACATAAATAATATATTAAAACCACAACTGCAAACTCCATACGGAAACCCTGAATGTATAAATATGTGCAAGCAAAGCAAAAATTATAGTTTTACAATTTCGAATTCAGTAATTGAAATTGAATCACGAACAAATCGTCTTATCACCTTCCCTCGTAGCGTCTCTCAAACAAAGCCCCCCCCCCCTCCCCCACTTATTGCTTTCAGTTTCATCGGATATTTAACTCGCAATGTTGCACTGCTTAGGGCTAGAAAGCATTTCTTTATCATTTGCACCACTTTGGAGAATGTGTATTAGATTTACACAATGAGGTTCCATTTGATTAATTATTACTTTTAGGTGTACTACCACATGTAACACGTTATTAAAATTACGATTTTAACACAAAAAAATCCCCGCATAAAAAACAACTTAAAGTTTGACAAGTGAAAGTGTAACGACTTCACTTGCGTATTGCAAGATGTAATAAGGGACCTCAGGATGTAGACTTCATTGTTATAAAGATTAGATTTTTTACTATAAAGATTCGGACCTATCAGATCCCATGTGCTGTCAAACATTGAAAAATACTTTTTTAAAATTTTAGATATTTTAGGTGCCTGAAACCACAACGTTTCAGTGTTTTAGTATTCTGTTCATATGAAAATCACATATCCCCCTCAGTACCCTCCTACAGTAAGCTCGGTACCCAAGCATGTTATAATCGTATGCAACTCATAACTCCCCCCCCCCCCCAACATGTAACCGGAACCCCGCATCCTCCGTTGCTCTTACGTACGGAAGGAATAAATAGAGTCCGAGCACTAAAACCAGTTGTGTTGCGTGGGCGCCACTTGAACCAACCAGTCTTCTCAATGGGACGTGAGCTAGCCAGACAAACATCACGTATTGCCGTCAGTGTGTGACTACCACACCATACAAGGGCTTTTATTTCAAACACTCTCGTCTCATGATGGGCTTGCATCTAACATCACGTGTTGCACTCTTGCACCTTTCCTTTCTCGTCGTGGCGTGGGGTGGGTGAACACTGATCAAGGGTCAAAAGCTTAGTTATGGCAGCTTATATGCTATGTACTACGAGCTAATTCGGGAGATTATCGGTTCGATACCCGCTCGCTCACGGCCATCCTGAATAAACTTTTTTTTTCATTTTCTCAAGAGTTTCTGCCAACGGCGCATCCAGGAATTCATAAAGGGGGGTTTACCAATTAATTTATAGATGTACCGAAGGTCAAGTGGGGGTCCGGGGGATTTTTATCCTTCAGTGTCATTTTGGTGAAAATCTGTATGACCAACTTTTTATCTACTACAATCCTGTTTTTAGTTCAGAAGTTTCCTCTCACAATGTCATTTTGGTGAAAATCTGTGCGTTTTAAAGCATCACAATAACCAACTTTGTGCACTAAAATCCACTTTTGGTCAGCAGATGGTAATTTGCCTTTAGTATTGCGATAAAACTGTTATTCTATATTCTCCATTGAAACGTTAAAGTGCACTTTCACACTTTTTTTGCAAAGGGGGAGTTGTCCCCCCCCCTTGGATACGCCACTGGTTCCTGCCATGCCTGCCCTGCTTCCAAATGCGCCGATGCGGACGCTTCCTGGGTAAATCCCGCTTCAGGCAAAAGAGTTTTAACCTCAAACTTCTTTGATGTGTGTACATTGTAAACAGTGTCCAACTTGTTTGGTCGGCGTTTCCCGTTTGCCTTTTGACTTACTGGTCTATGGTTGATCATTGGTATGCTTTATTTAAAATTATAGTCCCCCACTGAAAATCATTTACGTTATTGCATGGGTCGACTAAAAACATTTTTTATTTGAGTAGCTTCGCATACGGCTAAAAAGAGACGAGAGCCAGGAGGACTGGGTCAACTGTTGTGAACAAGCGAATACATCGTAAAGTGATGTTTACCCCATTGTGAGCAGGGCGTAGGAACGGGGGGGGATGGGGGGGAAACTCCCCCCCCCCACTTCTTTTCTTGACCCCCCCAGTGGGGGGGGTCAAGCCAGGTATGGGTGACTGTCATTTGCTAACTTAAAGCTTGTGGGTGATTTTTAGGATTTTTTCTACAGTCGGGCTTGCAAACAAAAAGGAAGATTTTGTTGACATTTTTTAGAAAGATTCAGTAAGAGAAGTGATTTGCGAGACTAGACTAGCCATCTGATTTAAGATTAATATACATTATATTTTGTGTGCAGTGTTTTCACTCCCAAGCAGACTGTCGACCGATTTCAGTCAGGTTATCAATCTTCAATGCAATATTAGCTTCAAAATGTAATCCTTATTCACAATTAAAATTCGCCTGAAAACGTGTTTCAGACCACCTATCAAGAGCACCTTTAAAAAAATCTCGCCTACGCGAAAATGCCTCCGGCGGCTGGGGCTTCGCCCCAGACCCCGCTTTGCCCACCCAACCTTCGTAGTCAACTTTTGTGTGAACCCCCCACTGAAAAAATAGTTCCTACGCCACTGATTGTGAGGGTGTCTTTAGTTTATGGATAATAGTGTCAACGTAGCAAATTATGATCTGCTGCACGAAACATTTATTTTAGGAAGGAAATTCGAGACAGTCGATTCGATAAAGATTTGATTATTGCTTACGGTATTGCGAAGTAGAGTAGGCCTAAAGAGGAAACGGGTGCCCTTTGGCATGGAGCAGATTGTGAAGTATGGAGTGACGATTGAGTGAAGACGGGAGATAACAAGAGTAGGCCTATACAAGTACAACATAACACTGTAGTAAAACATCAATGCCAAACGTCTGCATCAAAATAATTGACACTTGATGACGTCTCGGCCCACAATTATGTTACACTGACGACGAGGACGAATAGCCGTCTACCATAGGTTGAGTTAAAAGTTTCCAGTTGAGATCGGCTGAGATGGCGAGAACCGAGAAGTGGACTTTTCGGTACGACGATGTAACCAATAAACTCACAATATTTTAGGTAACGTGCACTACTGGTCTGACACTAGAGAAGAGAGCAGCAAGCCTACTCACACGACGGTGGTCCTCTATGATAATCCCAGGTATAAAGTCGGTGCTTACCTGAATGACTTGTTGCAGGTCCTTGACGTAGACGCCCTCCGTCTCCAGGATCTCCATGACGACGCGGTCCATGTAGCTGAGATGGGGGTCGCAGTAGCGCGGCCTTCCTTGCGGGGGACTAGGGGACGAGATGTAGCTGCACGGACTGCCCACTCCACTGTCCGCTGAACCTGCAAGAGAAGACACATGGGGTAGGGATTTGGGGGCGACTTCTGATTATGTACGCGAAATGAACATCCGCAAAAAGATTTAAAATAGGACTAGTGGCTATGAGTTGACACAAAAAAATGTAATCAAAAATAGCTTTCCTTCAAAATTGTGAGAAATTTGAAATTTAAATAGAGTTAAAATTAACCTTAAAAAATAGATCCGAATGAGTTTTGCTAGTTATTTGTATAGGGTACAGGAATTAGTATACGTTAATTTCTGAATATTTAAATTATCGATCCATTTTCGGAGAATAAAAAGAAAGTGAAATGATACTCTCGTTAAAAATCAGCCATTTTACCTTCACACCTCCGTAAGTCACCATTGAGAATTCACGAATTTGTTGTTTGACGGATCGAGCACGAGCACCACCATTCATAATCATAACCATGCGGGAATGCATGGAATAGGAAGCATTTGCTTGTCGGTTGCGGTCAAATACTTGATTTTATTTTGGCAATTAAATATGTTAATCGTGTTTATGTGCGAGTATGTCCTCGCTCGCTAATTAACCTAATGGTGTTCAGAAATTGTCCAGCTCAGCAAGCCGCAAGACACGCACATAGGATAATGTTCAGCCTGCGCTTGACCTAACAAAAACATTAACCCTGAAGTGTTGCGCTCGCTAATAAGGAGTCAGTGTTCGGGTGGTGCTTGCTGACGTCAGAACAACAACAACGACGCTTCTTGTTGCCGACGCTAACCTCAACCTACTTTAATTGACATCTTCCTTCCTTCATTTCTCACTTCACACCACATTAACAGCATCTGTGGACCGTAATCTACATACGTCTGTGTTATCAGTGGTCCTCTTTGTTGTTGGCACTCGATGATGCTGTGCGTTTCGTTCACTTATTGCTTACGATACATGCAATTCTCAGAACTGGTGCAATGTCATCAAAGGTCAGTTAGAACGCTAGTGTTGGGTCTCATCAGTTATTCGCAATCATGATATAACATCTTTCGTTTCATTTGATCGTAAATCATATCCCATGTCTTCCTCGAACAAGTAACTATTCAAGTCATTGAGGCCAAAGTTGGCGATCACACTCTTGATTAGAAAAAGAAATGTACTACTTCTACTCGGCCTAAAAAATTGCACTCTGAAAAATTAACTCTCGATTCTGCGTTGATGATTTCACCATGAATTTAAATATTTGTAAATCCATGAGTTCACTATAAAAAAAATTCATTATATATATTTTTTAAATTTAATTCCACAACAAAATAATAAAAACGTTGGCAGCTTCGTACACAAAGAGGTAAACGGAAATGAACGCCAGACAATGGAGAGCTCAAGCTTACCAAGATATTACAGAACAAAGCTATCCACAACCACAAGCTCTTGTATTACCATAACCAACGCCTCGCATCTTGAATCACAAAGTTGACGTCAAAAACTTGACAACTGACACTGATTGTAATCATAAAGAAGTTCCCCTGGCCGGGACCCGGTAGAACTGTGTGGTGTGTGTGTGTCTCAGTGTTGTACAAATATATCATTTTTATAATAGTGTGGTGTATTGTGGCCACCGAATTACGTTTTACATCACGTGTCTCGCCTACAAAAAAAGTGTTTCCGAACAAAACTACGTCAAGGTCACATCTATTTGTAGTCTACATTGTATTCGTGCCATCCCACATTGGCTCGGGTTTTCTTTCAGTAACTCCCAAATAATTGGTTAAATCTATGTTTGAATGAGAAAAACGCAAGACCATATCCAGATACAAAAAAATTACGAAGCAACTATTGCAATTTGCATTTTTTCATCTAATATTCCTTCACGAAGTTGCGTCAACAGCTGTTGTATTGAGTAAGTCTAAGAAGTCTAAGTACCGCCATTATTTCCCAACCATCAACATCTGTCTCGGTTATTGATGTTGAAACTGATTTTATGACAGGAGATAGAAACTAGGGTAAGTCAAGTGAATAAGTTTGATCTTGCGAAGATCGAGTGTGATGCGCACGCACGCACGCAGGTCAGTTACCTTGCGAGCTGCCCTTGAGTCTCTCGGCTCTGCCGCCAAGCGGTTTCTGGCGCTCCGGCCCCTGGTCGTCGTCGCTGTCGTCGTCCTCCAGGGACTCGATGGACGCCAGGTACGCCGAGGACTTGGGAGCGCCGCCGAGACGCCCGCCCGCAGTACCAGAGCAGCTGCTTGCACCTGAGTAAGAGAACAATAGCTACTGCATTGTTTCGCACCCACGCCGTGTTAATTGCTGGCTGGCTCTCTTTGCATACCGTACGTTACGTCACACACATTGCCTGCCCTGCCTTGATATATAGGCCATGGAAAGTTGGCTGCGAAAATTGAAAACCAGCGGGACGATGGAAATGGCCATCTGGTAATAACACTTTAGATAGATTATTTGGCATATTAAATTAGCATAAATGATTAATCGAGTAACTCCGCCACCCAGTTGGGTAGTTACAGAACGCCAGTGGCCTACTATTGTTCAGACCGAATCTATTTTTATTTTTTACTGGCACAGTTCGTCTAATAAATTATTGGCCAAATGTAGTTATAAAATAATTAATAATACTTGCGGAGAGCAGTTTGGCATTTCTATAGAGTAGGTACCGAATACCGGTACCAATGTGGATGCATATGTCGATTGAGGATTTCATTCCTTCGTAATTCGTATTTTGAAGTAAATATCGAAGGCAATAAACACGTGCAAGCCGAGCGATATCGTTCAACGTTCGCACGGAACGAAATTACCGACATATCAAACAACCAAGTGCCATACCTAGTAACTTTTTAATTGACCGTACAAAGTCGGAGAATGTAGGCAACATTAAACCTCGCGAAAACACAATTCGATTTGGTTATAAACGTCAAGATCAAAACCCATTCCTATTACAGTATACAGTAATTCATAGTATTTCATACTGTAATAATATACGCCAGGAAACCGAACCGCCCCGAGATGGAGACGGATAAAGCGAGTAGGCTTACCTGATGACGAGGACGACGATGAGGCGATGGAACTGACGGAGAGCGGACGCGTCACGACGCCACCACCGTCGCTCAACGCCATGGACCGCTGCGCCAGAGGGTTGCCTCTCTTGGACGCCGCGTCCACCGCTGCGCTCAGCTCAGCAGCAGCCGCCGCCTGCTCGGGCCGTCCGACCAGCGCGTCGTACATACCCAGCAGGGTGGGTACCAGGTCGGTCGACGTGCCTGCAACAACACAAACAACAGGGTTAGATTGATTTCATTTGTTGCAATATTTATAAAAAAGTATAAATGATTTGTTTTAAAAGCTGCAGGATATGGAGGAGTTGTCAGATGAAGAAGTTATGTCAGGTCTGGCTAACCGGCAGCTAAGAAAGCCAAATTTAGCCTGAGTAAATAAATGGAGCTTACGAATTCCCTCCATCCTGATCATTAGTTTGGAAATGGGATAAAAATTGCTATTCAAGGGATTTCTGATGAGTGATGATGTATGAGGGTGAAGGACATTTACAAGAAAAACGCCTCATGCGGGGTTCGAAACCGCGCCCCTATTGGTGGGTGGCATACGCTTCGAACCAACGGCCTAATCGTTTGAGCCGTCACGGACGGCAACACGGGATTTGACATGCATGGAATCGAACCCTGCTCTTGGACTTCGTTGAACTCCGTCTTCAGTGGACTACCGAGTACCGACTACTCCGAATATGTTTGGAAGTGTACAAGGTGCAACAAAACCATAGGAAAAAGTTGGCAAATGTGACATCTACTTGATGTCGATCTAGATCACAGCTAGGTACTTGATAATATGCACCACATAAACAAATACAATCGGATGTCCGAAATGCTACATAGAATTACCGTGCAATATTGGATAGTTCATTTCGACAATGTTTTCCTGTTTCCCAACCCTCGCGATACCATTATCTATAAATGAACACGATCGATCGATATAATTGATACGACTAATCTTGTAAATCTGTCGATACGTGTTTTTACTTCACGTTTGCACTGATAACGTCGTGCTGTGCTGAACTTGAATTCTATCGGATGACGTCATTCTGATAGGAACTTGGATCAGTTTCTTCCTGGAAAAACTAGTTTGTGAGCCACCACAACCCACAACACGTACTGCAGCTGACGACCTTAGGTTTGTTTGTTTACCTAGTGTCAGTGTAGACTTGTGTAGTGTAGGTGTAGGCCTTGAAATCAAATTACATACACTACTTTACCCAGGATAAACCAAACGTTTTTTTAAGCTACACTCTACACTAGAATTTGCTCACATCGAACTGTCATACTAAAAAAACATATAAAACAACAAACAGTACTGTTGAAGGCACTAAATGAGTCAAATTGATAGAAAATGTTACTATCTGAACGATGAAAAGCTATTTGGAACATAAACTTCAATAGTGCTTATCCTAATTGAGGTTAGAGTACCCTACGCATTTGCCCTCATCACAAAACATAGTGCCACAAATAAAATACTTCGAATCGTTTCTAATACGTAATTATAGACTATTATTGATTTTAGGAGTTATATCGGATTGTCAATGAAAGAATGTGTCATTCATCATGTTTTAAGCTGTTTTCTCTTAAATGTTGCGCCTAAATTTTTACACCTACACCCTACACGACCTCCTAGAGCTCGTGTAGAAATTCTAACACTTTAACACTACACGAAGTCAAACCAAACGGCTACACTTTACACTACACTTAATACGAAAACGCTTTTTAGACATTTTGAGCCTACACTAGTGTAAAGTGTAAGTTCGTGTAGCAAACCAAACAAACCTCTTGTGTGAAACTCTGTCACTATCAATAAAAGAGTGAGCGCTATTATTAAAATACCAAGAAATCATGTGTTAGAGGAGGATGGGTATGTTGCACTTGAAGTAACCACAGTGACAAATTAACGGTCATGCTATTGTGGTTTTGTCTCTTCAGAACGTGCCTCATACCGTGACCTTGGCAAATAATGCAAGGTCTGTATTGTGTGTAGGACTATCTTTTGGTAGGTCCAGATCTATCACAAATGTGAATCCATGCAGCTCCATCGTTCGTTTTACCATTTGATCGACAACATGACCGAATAAATTTCACTCTGATGAATGCACATGGATCAATACAATGGATTTGTTGTATGTATAACAGGTTTATGTCGTTATTCATTAGTATGGGTCAAGAAACTTTAAAGTGATAAAAATTGTTAGTTTATTTTAGCCATAACCTCCTCAGACCCAGAATTAATTTTTTTGCAAATATATAAAATCAAATGTCATTTTCTGGTTGAAAAATAAATTAAAAAAATAAAAAAAAATACAGAGCAAAAATCCCTTGACCCATTTAGCCAAAACGCTGTGTCTCCTATAGGCGACATTGGGTCTCAAATATATGAAACAATTATTTGACAACAATGTAGTTTTGTTAGTAAATACCCTAAAATTTCAATGAATTTTTGCTTCTTTTTATTTGTAGGTCTATTCTTTTTTATTGCTGTTATTGTTATTTACACACTTTTTTATAAAAAATTTATAATAATTATTAAAAAATTCAATAAATTTAAAAAAATATCAAAAAATAACAAAATTCCTTTGTTAATGGTTGTTTCAAGCATGGATTTTATAAGTTGGTGATAGCCTAATTAAATTTAACTTAAAAGTTATGAAAACATAAGCTTGGCATGTTAATTAAAAATTTTAATTTTAGTTTTGATATTAATTTTATTGATAAAAAGTGTAAAAAAAAACATGAAATATGTTTTTAATTTTAATTATCTTAATACATGGCTTTGTGCTAGTGTAATCACCGTTCTTACTCAGAAAAAACAAATGAAAACTAACAGTATGAAATTTTGAGTTTTATAAGTATTCCAACAGTTGAGACCCAATGTCGCCTATGGGAGACATAGGAATAATTTGCATTGTTGGCATTGTTGTATTCTCAACAGAGTAAAAAACCCGATTGCATCTTGTTAACACAATGTTCTAGTATTGAAATAATGTTTGTATCATTCAATTTGACAGCAACTAGAATTAATTACAGCATAATTACCATTCCACGGCCATCTTGAATAAAATTTCATAAAAATAGGAGAAGATAACAGCTTCAGTTTTAGTTTTTTTTGTAAGTTGGACAATTTGTAACTATAGTTACCATCTGTTGGCATTTGGCAACTAAATTAACTAATGTTGTGCCTGGCTCGCATCTCTAGATCAACCATTTAATTTTTTTCTAATGCCCTATTTAGTGTCTCTCATAGGCGACGCTGGGTCTGAGGAGGATAAACGTACAAATATATTATTTAGCTTTATATTTTACCACCCTTTGTCGAATGCACACATACAAAATTGTATACATCAATTAATTTCGTTTTATTCATTAGTATCTAATAATATTGAATTGGATAATGACGCATGATCAGAAACAACGACTATAATTTTGTAATTTTAAAATAAAATAGTTGACATGTAAAAATTTTCCAGACACAGTAGGCCTATGTACTCAACGATATGGTGTATACTGCACGCTATGGTGTACACAGCACACGGCATCAGTTTGCTTCGATCGGGCAATGGGAGCTACTACCAGAGTATAATCAAAGTTATACTAATATTATTATATCGTGCAGCAATGTAGCACATATTGACGTCAACAGTATTTTCAATCCAAATCCTGAATAAATAAACAGCGGTATGCAATTGAAAACAACCACATGGTTGAACGTAAATCTGCTTCAAAGTAGCACCCACGGCCAAAGCATCGATCCTCACTTACTCGATCTCGATCAGAAACCACGATCGAACGCTGCTTGTCCCTGTGCATTGATAAATCGACTCGACGACAATTTGAATAATATGATAAATCGGCTATGATCATAGGTTCAATATAATCAATGACAGGCACCATCATCGAACGTCGTCGACTACAGACAGCACTGACAAGTGACATGCTGCATGAGCTCTTTCCTCGCGCCATGACGTAAACAAAATAACGTGGAAAGTCAGCGGGAAAGGAGGAAATCTGACGACGCGACGTAATGAAGTATCCCATGAGACACAAGTCAACAATCTATTTCCGTATTTACTAGTTCTTAGCCTACCTAGATAGAAGACAATGAGGATTTAAAACAAATCGACACGTTGGATCGACGGCATGAAAACAACCTGTTATCAAGATAAAATGGTGAATAATTTATGGCATTTATTGCCGATGATAAGACTTTAACGCGTAGTTAAGTCACTCATGTATGTCGCATTTAAACAAATTAAAACCTTTTAAACGTTACGTATTTACTTGGGCCTGTAACAGTTCCAGCATTTTTTATTTACAGGGCATACGACTAATTGTCAACGCCAAGATGACAACACCGTTCTCACATTCACACAAGGTATAGCGAGGTACAGATATAGGCCTACCTAGTTAATTACTATAACATCAACTTGTCCCCTTCCGATCTAAAAAGCTGCTTGCTCACTTTATTTTATTTTTATTGATCGCAGGACGGTATTGAGGAGTGCATGGTGGATTTTTTTTTTTTTTTTTTTGGGGGGGGGGGGAAGCAGCAATTTTCCAAGACATGTTCAAATATAAAAGTATCGTATCTTCGATAGAAATTTTTTCCAACTACACAAAATAAACTATAGGCCTGCCTACATGGAAAGTATTTCAATATAATTATTCCAACTCGATAGTTTTGATCTGAGAGTTTAGCCTGTGTTGGGGAAATCGTAAACCTTGAGGATTTACAACCCATTGTATAGCTTACACTTTACCACGTTTTATTGATATTTTTCCTTACCCAACAAATACTTACAAAGCATGCGAGATAGACATTAATGAGACTGGCATGAGGTAAAAATATAATTTTTATTATAGGTTTAGTAAACTGCAAGTTTAACTTAAAACGGCTCTGATAACAGAACACAGTTGAACATATCGTTTGAACAGGCCTATACCTTAGTATATTTATTTGTTACAAAGTTAAAAGTATACCAGAAGTATTCTGGTTTAAATATAATAAATAAACTGCAGTTTTGATTTTAAAACACATACAAATAATGTAAGGTAAACATAAATGTGACTTGCTTGTGGTATATAAACATCTATAGTGCACGCACACAAGTTCAACCGTCTATGGGTAACAGGGCTAATCATTATTTTAAAAATCATTACATATTTTGTATTAATTTTTGTTTCAATCTTTAATACTTGTGGGTTGAAAAGAAAAAAAAAACATTCTAATCAGATTTTCCTCAGTTGCGAATGCATGGTATTGAGTCAAACGAAACCGCTTGGACAAAACTACCCGAACGCTCTGATTACCTTAGACACCTAACACAGTGTAAAACTGACGTGTACCTTCAGCAAACATTCCAAAAAAAAAGGTTTCCGACCGTGTTTACTGATACTGTACCACAGCGACGAGGAACGTGACGAATACCTGTGAAAGTTTACAGATAACACATCAACTAGAAATAAATATCTTAGTAAGAGATATGAATAATATTATGATGTATGAGTAGCCTATGAGTCTTACAGTGGCGACGCTGTTGGAGACGACAGACGCAATGATGACTGTCACAACAAGAATACTGCATGACTGCAATGATTCTCACATCACCCTACGAACAACTAGAACTCCGAGCTTCCTAGAAGACAACACTCAACTGACCGAAGTGAGCGAGCTTTCCTGAGCATGAGATGCGTCTGTCCGGACCGAATCAAGCTAATTCGGTCCAGACTTGGGAGTAGAAGTTCCCATGAGACAACATTTACAGAGAAATCAATTAACTGCGTACAAAGCCTGTTCTGTGATCTCACATGATCACACTTAGTATGTGTCACTGATCTTCAATGATAACATGTTTTGGGATGATTGCTAATAAAGAAATTAGATTAGATTATAAAAAACGTGCTTCCGCTTATATATTAGATCGGTGACATATTCATGTTTTGAAATGCGCTCGCATCTATAACAATAAAGTGAATTGGTAATTAAAGAGGAAACAATTTATAAAACAAAGTAAGCATAGGATAGGAGCTTGCACAGATTGAATAGTTTGCAAGTATTTTTAATTTGAAGTATTTTAATGCATGTTGTGCTCAAAATAATTGATAAATGGGAACGCATAACTAATCCTATGCATACCTCACGTTTCTAGGCACACCAATTTAAAATAAGAGGTCATTAACCATCGATACTAGGCCCACCACGACAACCTAATTCATACTTCAGATACCTGCCGTTGATACTTAACTATGGAACATTTTTATAAATATTTATATGAAGAAAATGGCTTTCGTTCGTGACGTTGAGGAAGCTAATCACCAGTATAGGCTTTATCGCCGTTGTGCGGGCATGACGTTGAGAGGAGAGATGCATCAGAGAGTTTTCCCGCGAGTGTTCGGTTATGCCAAGAGTGGATGGACGCCAAGTACGACGTCTATGTGAAGGCATGGGGATGGGCAGTTGGATCTGGTCGAATGGACATGGGATGAGTGGCACTTGGGCTTGAGCCACGCCACGCGGGTCACGCTGTTGGCAGTGGGCGGTGAGAGACTCCCCTTCAATTTTTTAGATGTCCCGCTGACTGAACTTTTGACCTGGCAATCGAAAAAATACCAAAACAACAACCCCAAGAATACCAAAACGACGACCGAAGAGAATCCATCTTCTGGACACTTATGAGTGACCGAGCGAGGCCCTCGGATATACAATGCGCCGTTAGTTACAGTTATTGTAGGTCACACAATGATAAAAATGAAATCATAATCTCTCAGGTAGACCTCCAATAACTGATGTCTTGATCTCATTAAGGCGAGCACACGCACGAACGTACATCAACACCTACTCATATTCACGCACTTTATAAGAATAAATTTTGATTTCAAGAGACATCACCATTCGTGTGGTGTGACATTAGATTCGATTCAAAGTAGGCCTATTCGCACTCATCACCTCTTGAGGGCAGTTAGTTAGCACACGTGCTGGATTTCAATAAGACGACCACACGTTGCCTTTGCCTCCGGCTCAGTCCCAACTTTCAGCCAGTAATATATTAAATTATTCGGTCCGCCTCTTGGTAAGAACGAGCGCCAGATTGAAGCGTTACTTTGATCTTATGCAGATGGAAACAGATTCGCTGCAGTGTGTGTACTGTACGCTCGGTTATTGGACTGGGAATCTATGTAGGAGTTCAAGAGACGACGGCATCGTGACGTGAGCAGCCGGGCTGGGGTTTACCGCAGACAAACTTGAAGACAACACTGAGTTCTTTGATAAAGAAGTTAAAATTAGCTTCTATATGAGAGGCGAGATGCCGAAAACCTCGTGTACATACATGCAATGAACTTCCTATGCCGCACATTATGCAGAATCCTAGTCGTGCGTTCCACGCTGGTGCAACAAGGCTAAGCACGACGATAAGGGACAAAACGAAGTACGTCACGACACACGGCAAGGTGTTCCGTCCAATGTGACGTATTTGTTGCTTACGATACACAATTACGGCAATACTAGGTACAAAAGTACAATGCGACTCGAATCTTTGCCCTAAGCAACAACACGCTGTCTTATGCTATTTTCAAAGACAGGACATCGACCACAGGATCGCACATTACTCGGCCAAAATGTTAAATTGTAATGCCATTGGCCCATTTTGCAGTACGACCATCGATATGTTTTAAAGTAACGCTCGAGTCATCGCCTTCCAAACCGTGGACACCCCTATCCTCACACCTATCAATCACACACAACACAACCTACCTGAACATTACTGATGTAGTCTTCAAGCAACAACCCCACCCGGCACGACTTGTCACCAGCGAGACCGCGGGAACAATGCGCCAATCAACAGGCATGAGACCCGACCCGAGCTCGATGTTAATTGTGTAAGATTGAGACAAGTGGTAGGTGAGTGGGTGCTTGAGCTTGAGCTAGTGTCCTATTCTTCTCGTATCTTGGGGACCACGACAAGTGGGGACGTCCGGTCCGGTCCGGTCTAGTCACCATATCAATCGACATTAACCGAGGTCCTGGTTCGTCTTCACCATGAGTCAACTACAAACTACACCCACCCACTATTCATATTTGAAAATTTTACTTTTATAGGTGGAAAAGTGTAGGAGACTAATAATCACTGAGGGGAAAATGACTGATGTGTAAATGATATTTCCTATACCAGGTGTAAAATTGCCGATTGATGTTTGTTACAATTGATCTATTTTTGCCTTTTGGTTTTGTTGAAGTTTTAATAATGTACTTGACTTGTTGCAAGGATAATAAATTCTTGGCTGAAGCAAACTGTCTAAACCATCTCGACCCAACGGCCGGATGTACGTTTATTATAATTTGCATTTGTCTTAATTTGTTAGTTGTCTCGTTAGATTCAAAGCGTGTTGCATAAACGAAAACATGAACAAAGAGAATTAGAGATATCTCCGTGCAGTGTTACTGGCCGTGAATCACGATGGAGCTAAGACGATAGTCAAGTGATTCGACCAATTGACTTGGTTTGACTTGTTTCATAAGATATTATTGTAAGTTGCCACTGGCCTCGCAATTGGTTACGATTGGCAGAAACATCTCAAACAATTAACAGTCATTGACGAGAAAAATATTTCAGTAGTGTATACTGGCCGTTGAGATATCAAATCAAATGATTAAATTCTAGATTCTGACCTTTGATGTTGGAAAACGTTTTTTTTCTCTCTCGGGTATGCACATCTTGTTGATTATGAAGGACATTTCCAACAAGATGATCAACATGCAACAAACAACAAATCGCAAACACTGCAAACACCACGTACGCGGAGGGAATACTAATGGTGACGTAGGAATCTGATCAAATCAAAGGTTCCGCTCAAACACCATGCAGCCGACTTCAAGGTCACCCGATGCCCGCAGCATCAGGCGCAGGCGCAAGGTGTGGTGAGGGCGAGAGGTGACGCAATCTCGGAAGTATCACTCGAGTTTTAAACTTTAAAGTGCCACTTATTATGCACCTATAAATAACTGTAATTTCAGGCTAGCCTCTATCGTAGGAATTAACTATAAACCAAACGCACACATTTCTAGTTACATTGTTTATGTCTTGTCTGTTGTAACAATACTTGATTACGATACCTTCGGAAAGTGGGCGTCGCCGAGGGCGGAACTGTCACAACTCACAACAGCCATTCAAAGCTACTTCCCATCAATGTGATGCGACATTATTTGAACACGATTACAATATTTTATTTCCGATTAATTAACATAATATATTTCAATTTTATTCCAATTCCAATTTCCGTATCGTTTTAGCAGAAATGAGTATAACTTGATTTTGTTTCGTTCAATCACCATTTATATACACATCCCAATTTCCGCATTTTTAGCTGCAATCGAAGATTTCCATTAATTTCCTTTCGTCAATGGCTTTCACTCTAGCACACACACTTATTTATAACTAAGTGACACTGACAAATAATATTTCAAATTCAAGATTGAATCTGATAAGTAGAGAAATTTGCTCTGTATGTTCTGTTAATCTGTCTCGGCAAATGTTTAAGGGTGGAGTTTGGGCAGGACAGTGGGGTCACGCTTGTAGACGCAGAGTCGCATTAGAAAGTAGACAGTATTGTCTATGACACTGATATGATATTATGATACAACGGTGCAAGAGTATAATCATCAGAATAAATAATCCGGTTATTAGTTATTTTGTAATCGGCATATAGCCGTCGTCAACTGACTTGTCATAGCGACCACAATGTCTCCTATCGTAGATCTCACCTGGAGGCTTCAACACATGTCACATGTCATAACATTATCTACGACAATTGCCCCCCCCCCAACCCCCCATTTCCAAAGGAGCTATCATTTTGATTTTGAACCACAAGACAAAGTTCACGTAACATTGGCTGTTGGCTCTGATTTATGAAGAACTTCAACATTTCCGAGTCGTCCACTATTCAATTTAAAACACAATTTAACTAGGAATTACGAAAACTCCCATCCGGTCTTTTCCACCCACCTAAGTAAATATTCATCACATTACAACAATTCAAATTAACTTAATTCATTTAGGGAGAAACGCGACAGACAGCCTCGCTGTGTCGTAGTAATGTTTGCGGCACGGTTAATAGCACCCCTTCCGTGTTTACCGAGCGCCTGCTGATGTTATGACCACGTATGTTTGGGGCAAGACTTTGAGCACGCGACTCTTCCATTCAGGAGGACCCCTCTTCCCTTCAGTCAGGTGGAGGCGGGGAGCGAACCCGCGATACGAATCACGATTTATTACATAATTACGCCTATAGATTGTACTACCATCTCGTAGCACGTGCCACTACGGTTCACAACATAACTTTATAGAAATTCAAAGCGTGGGAGGCGAAGAGAACTGAAACTGAGCCGCAGACCGAAAAACAAATGTTTGGTAATTCGTTTAATAATTCAAGTATGCCTTTCAAACTTCTTTTTATCACGTTGATTCTCAAATTTAGCATTTTGGAGCGTTTTTAAATCTCAAAATTAGCTCTTTGAAGCAAATTCATAAATTCTTGTTCCCTTCTTCAAAAACCCGAAGGATGAAATTTTTACACATGAATAATTGAATGAATGCCTAGAAGTTGAAGAAAGATAAAAAAAAGTCGAATTTATCCGAAATCGAAATCGAAATAATACGCAAAACTTAGAACTATGAAAATATATTTTGTACTATTTTCGAAGCGTGATCTTATAAATCGATTCAAAATCTATGAAGCAATTTCGCTAATTTCAGCCATATCTATCAATAATAAATATTCTATACTGAAGGCAGGGAATGTTTGTTTCACTCTAAAAGTCTAAAAGCTAGGGTACGCATGCACCAAGTTTATGTGCTAAAAATATAGCCTCTGCTTTCTGAAAATTCCCTGTGGGGTTGAGGTGTTTCCCTCGTTCGTCATTTTCAGCCTGTGTCGGTGTCGGTCCTGGAAACTAATCTTTAACTCAAGTTAGTGACACACGCAATGACCCTATATTTACTGTTATTTGGTTATGCGTGCTTTTCGTGCAAAATGATAGCATCTGTATTCCGCAGGCTATAATAATTAAAACGGAATCATGTTATCTACATCATATAACTTAATGTTTAAAAAAATATGACATGTGCGACGAAGCCAAGGACACACGATAGTTGGCACGCGTGCATTGCAAATGTATTCGCCATATGCCACGTGAATCAGAGAATGTGTCACTTCAATTTAGATTGGTACATTCGGAAGTAGTTATCATCAGATACGAAATAAAAAAACGTTACATTGTATTTTATACCAACGCTAAAAATTGTCAGACACTACATATCGAACACAAGTTATAAAGAAGAGTGGAAACAATTTGTCAAACTTTATATGGAAATCAACAGTGTAGGCCTATGGAATGAATACATTATAATAAAATGGAAATGTTATATTGTTTACCAATACAACGAACAGAAAAAAGAAAAAAAGAAGCTTGCGTTGATATTATAACAACTAAAACCCAACCGAGAATCGACCTCCCAACCGTTGATCCGAAAGACCGCAGTGCAACACAGGTTTGCTAATTGCTAGATAATATTCAGGTCATGGTTAAAATGCACTATATATGATAAATATCCAATCAGCCCAAATTAGGCGACACTACTTCAAACCATATCAGCGAACATTTTCTGTAAACTGCCGGAGAATCTTCTTCGTCTCACCGTGAAATTGCAAGAAGGGGGCGTACCAAACCTTTGCAAGAACAACCGAACACAACAGGTGTTACGTTGAGTTGAGCAACATGGCGTCATTAGTTCAACACGATCACAATTAGCTAATAAACCTCTTTTGAAAACTCTTAGCCATATTTTACACACCTTTCTAGTTGGGTTTGCCACACGTGTAGCATTGATTAGTTGTTTTATACAAGTTGAAAGATGGGGGGAATATAAAGAAACCTGAAAGTTATTGGTGTGTATTGCAGCTAGTGAAACAAAAACGTTGAACTGGATGCAATTAATGCAACCATAGCTTCGATCACATACAACGAATGAGCACATTTGTTGCTGTTTGCAAGTCGGTATTGGCTTGTCCACGATTGTGAATTACGGGTGTGCAAAAAATCAAAAGTAATAATTCGCATGGTGATGTTCACACCTCACAGTAGCTTGTCAGTCCTGCGGCAAACAACTTATAATAAATACATAACGAGCAAGAACTAATTATACCAAGGTCTCGCCAAGAAATCCTTGACAAAAAAAACTTTTAAACATATTTAAACCAAAAACGTATATATTTATTTATCAACGATCTAAGGCTATAGGTATTTGGTTCGATTTAGGCATGGATTCTTTTTTGTTATAGATAGTAATCACCATATTGTATATGCGTAGTTCACATTAGGATTGTGGGAACCAAGAGCCAAACTTTGCAGTTGTGTGTTTTCAAGTGCATTTCACATTTCTTCTGACAATACCATAGGCCTAAATAAAACATTTATATTCTGAAATTGTATAATAATTAATTATGTTGTCTATTTTAATCCTTTTAAATTATCGCGAAAATGTTGTCGATCACAAAAACGTGCCATGGGGGGCTCGAACCCACGTTGACGCTATGGACCTGCGCCCTGCAATCGCATGAACATTCGTGGGTGGCAACACAAACACATTTAGAATATGATGCAAGTTGTTTCTTTTCTTTGTAGCTAGAACGATGACAATCTAGATAAACTCTTGACTTGAAACACGTTCCATGCATTTGTGTAGGTTTCTACACAGACTACCAAAACAATAACAATAACACATCAACACGTCCGAATGCCATATATTATGGACTTTATGACCAATGCCACACAATTACGTTTCACAAAAGAGAAAGAAGAATTAACATGCTAATTCATTAGTATACAGAATGAATAAAGACGATCTCGGTTTCTTACAGTCGTGATCGGTGTTGTGAAATTAATAGCTTATGGTTGTGTTCTATTTCGAGGAAACCATGCTCAAAATAAAATTATGTACACAATTTGTGTGCTTACACTTTCTGTGCCCTTCGAAGTTATAGTTTATGAAAATATAGATTATTTGATTTTCTAGTTTTCCAATAAGTACAAGGTAAAAAGTAAACACGGTATGCCACACACGGTGTGCCTGCCATCACACCGCATCTCCAGCGTCAAGTGTTATGTCAAGTCTAGTGACTCTCTAAGTTTAGTTCAAGTGCACCAAACGACATTTCTAGACATGATTTGAAAGCCTGCAAGAAGACTACTCTCGAAATCGTGGGAACTAAAGACATTCCTCACTACTCGCATCCATTTTGTTTAAAAAACTATTGAATTCATAATAACAACCGACAGCTTGAGGCTGGAAAACACGCCACACAATTCATTTCTTGCGATCTTCGGCGAGTTCATAATTTATAGCATTATGTTGTGTAAACTGAAGCAGGCGAGAAAAACAATGGTCCATAGTCCATGCACATGCATCCCACGCTACGCACCGAGCCTGATAGTGTTTGTCATTATAATCTATCTTGGCAACGTACGAATCCGACTAAACGAGCCAATCAGGCATGTTTACTCTTTTCGCACTACTGTCTCGCGTCGCATGCCCATATTAGCGCTAATTGTTGAATTATTGATGCGATATCGGGCCAGCTGTGGCATGACGTAACGCTCATGACCGCGGGGGCCAGTGATAGACTGGGCCTTGCAACCGTGGGCATACCTACCGACCAGTGAAAGTAAAACACAACACAGGTAAGCATTTCATAAGAAGAACAGGTTGGAGGGGAGGGATAGAAGACAGATGACAGCAAAACGATCGGAAATGACAAAGCAAAACAAACATTACGTGAATTTATTGTAATCAAAACAAACACACTCCATAAAAAGGTAGCAAGACCAAAGCAAAGCAGCTCGCTTCTATTTAAATACAAAGCAACCGTGGAAGCAATATCAAGGACGATAAGAATAACAAATTAGATCGCGCTACACAAAAAATTAGGTGTTAGCGTACATATTAAACACACCAAATTCAGTGATTTCTTAATGAATAATAATAAATTATATACTTGATTAATCCGATATTAATGATCATGCCCTGATCGAGGTCGCAGAAAACTCTGAACAGTCAACTGATCACATCAAGCTATGTCTCGCAGGCAGATCGGGTGTCATGGGTGGATTTCGCGGTAACTGATCCGGTGCACTTGCAGGCAGTCCGTAGGGCACCCAAGGTGGCTTCGAATAATAGCAAATACCAGTACATTACATTCAACAACATCACGTTCCGTGCTAGCATATGACTGCCCTAATTAAAATGAAGATGTATTTTTAATTGATATAATTATATATTATATAACTAGGAAAACGCTAAAGTCCCGCCGCGTTGTTGTGATGAGCGTAATTGGTGCATTGAGCTGCCATTTGTTATGCGGATTTTCCTGTTGTCTTTGAAAAAATCATTGCTAAGTTGAAGATTTTTTAATTAAATTAATAATAACAAAGTTAACTTTATTTTTTAATTTTTAAATTAATCGTAATTGTTAAAAAAGAAAAAAAAGAAAATTGCGGTTTTATAAGAAATAACTTTCTCCCTTGAGCTCAAATTTAACACGAATATATTAAGTATTGAATTAAGGTTCTCGTGGAAATCATTACAATCGATAAAGCATGTAGCGTTAATTATTTAAAACCTTTTTGGTATAACTCTATTTTATTATATTTAAATAACAACGTTTCGGAAATGACTTCAACTTGTCCGCTTCAATTTCTTGTTAAAAAAAAAAAATCATTATAAAATATACAAAACAACCAAAACATGGCCAAGGTTGATAAAATTAAACATTTCACCATGGAAGTCAAAGAATTGTTTGAAAAAGAAATAAAACGTTAAAATTTTGATTTTTATGAGAATTTTTTTCGATTGCGCTCAAATTTCCCACAAATATATTAATTCATTAAATAAAGGTTCTGTGAAAAAATTATTAAAAAACATGTAGGTGTTATAAGTCGAAGAATTTTTTTAAAAATAAAAAAAAAACGTAAATTGCGATTTTCATAAGCAATAATTTTTCGATTGGGCTCAAAAACGTGGCAGTTCTAAGTTCAGAGATTTCGAAGGCCTCCAGAAAATTTCATCACAATTGGAGTATCGGTTTAGCCGGAATCGTGTGGACAGACAGACAAAAATACAGAAAAAAAAGAAAAAAGAAAAAAAAACATTCCGGATATTTTTTCCCAGTGTAGTGAAATGGAATCTTCGCTTCGCTCATCCAATTAACTGCAAGAAAATTAAAAGAAGCGACGACCACAGGGTGCGGCACCTGTCCCTGTGCACATGTAAGCCTAACATCAATAGGTTCGAGTATCGAAGCATTTGCTCAGGCTTGAACCATATAACCTAGTTTTATTAGATGAAGTGATTTCATCAATTAGCATTACTATAAATACCAATTGTGATGTGCTATTATTACGCCATATGCGTGCGCGGGATGCGAACCCACTTCCCTTGGGAGTCACGAGCACGAATGACTGGATGAAAGGGTTGTACTTCCAAAATCAGCTCCTCTCGGGTTTTCGACGTATTTCATCCACCGGCAATCCTTAATAAATGCGTTTTCTAGGCTTTTTCCCTGCACTAACACCAACAGTGACAGTTCGACACGACACATTAATTTACAAGAATCCAAATTACACCATATTAGCCCAACGGCAACGTGTACTAAATCACCTGAAAATAGACAAACACCGACCAACCGACAAAGTGGAGTTATAACAAGTTGTCCTGTAGCTCGAGGGTCCTTGGCGACTACGTAATAGTTCCGAATAATGTAGGTTCGAGTCCCGTTGGCAACAAGAGTGAACGTAGTACTGCGTTACATGGGCATGAAAATCAGTGGCACTGCCCTGCATAAGATACGAGGAATCGACATTTCATTTAGCCATCCCCAAACCGTCTATTCTAAAGTGAAACCATTGGCCCAATTATTATCGATCGGTTAATTAGTTCAATCTATGAATTTACATAGAAATCAATTACCCGGTGTACCTTATTTGAATCAACAGGTTTGGGTGAAAGCTCGCGTATATAGTGGAAAGCATGCAATTCGTCACCTGGTGACAAGATCCGTCTGACAAACAATCCCGCCTGACATCAAGTCATCCCAATCCGGCCTAGACGTCTTTCTCGTCTGGCTCCATGACTCCATAATTACACGGCCCCAGTACTTCGCATTCTAATTGCCCCTTGCTTGCCGACTGCTATTGTAATTATCGGACACATTTCTTAGGAAACTTGTAGAAAACCTGTTTGGCATTTCACACGGAAGTTAGCACGAGAACTGTAACTACGCAGTTTCATCGGATGGGTAATTTTGGAAAGTGTCTGTCAATAAACGTACGTCATACATTCAATATTTTCTTGACGAATAGAAGCATCTTTTCTACAAATTACGGCGTGCAAAGTATAGGTTTTCAATGGCCCTAATTGGCTGATTTGACTTGGCTGCCACAAGGCAAAGTTGGTTTGGTTTGTTCGTGGAATGTTAAACCAAGCCACTTTTTTTTTAGCGTTGTTCAACAGCTGTAAGACTGACACCTTCAACAGGTATTTGTTTAAATTTATAGGAAACATAATTGAACATTGCATATAACATTTGAAAAATATTGCCTAGCTCCTTCACCTCTCTATCTCATTATAAATGAAAAGGTATCCAAATACCCTAATTAAAATCGTTGCAAATTGCATTAGTTTATGCTTATTGACTCTAATTCCAGCCTTTATTCTAAGCAACTCCACTGATAGGACACTATTACAAATGAAGGGGTACGGGGGCTGGAACTCGATATATTTTGTAGTAGGCTTAGGGCAGCTATATATGAGCGTCTCTCCATGCAAATCAATGTAAAGGTATGTAGGAAAGTAGGTAGGCGGCTACACAACCATTTTGCCTGCAGTGTGCATTAAAATATAATTGCTTGAGATCAAGAAATGTCATAGTCATACTCATACTCCTGCTACGGGTTACTTATGATGTTTGGGTGAGATAAGGTAAGCGTTTTATAATTCGCTTTTTCTTCAGATGAGGTCAATAGTACGAAGGCCTTGCCGCAGAGCACCGCAAAGAGGATCAAACAAGACACCAAACTCGATTTTCTTCTTCTTTGCGCGCAAGGCGCACCCGCGGGCTTGAAATCAAGAGCACGGAAAAAGCGTCAAACAAAAAGCCGGTTAATAAAACGCTGACGTCGCCTCTTGACGTCATGATTTGGAAGTGTTTGCCGCTTTCCAAGTAAAAAATCACATTTCCGGTCTCTTCAAACTCCGAGATGCATATCAGTTACGCATTTGTTTGCGATGGCAGTGACATGAGAGATTTGAACGCATGGATGTGACAAACCGGGGCGACAACACGAATAACATTGTCAAAAGACGAACGAGAAAATGAATTGATTGCTGTGGGGCGGACAACGCGCACTTAACATTTCATCCAGAAATTACCGTCAAAGAAAATATAATTTTGAAATTTCGGGGTAAATGAAATACAATCATATAACAAGTTTTGTAAGAACAAAAAGGCCAAGAGGCGAAATAACCATGATATTTCAAATGTAGGTATTGTATTGTATTCGTTTTGTTTGCATCCCCACATTATGTACCGATCGCTCTCCGATTTTAAAATGTGGTGTATGTATGTATAATATTATACTGACCCAACCATGATTTCAACCATCAACAGTTCAACAAAGATAAATAAAAAATTGCAATACAGCGACGAACAAAAAGTATGAATAAAAAATGAGAGCGCAAATAAGGGGTCAGGGATGCTTGGATCTGCACACAACAACACAGACGAGTAACAAAATATGTGACATATACAACAGCTGAGTGAATATGCAAAGAACCACTCAGTAAAAACTACAAAGTAAGCAAAGACCATGATGACTAATCTTTGCTAAGACTATAAACAGTTGTGCCGCTTCATATGTTGAATATGGTATGCATATTTGATTAGTACGACTGAATTTCATACAAAACAAATACGCTCAATAAATCACTGCTAATTGCTAAACTTGATTCAAGGCTCATTCATGCTATGGTATCGATAAACCCAATGGTAATGGCCTAAGAAAAAGCAAAATATAAAAAAATAAATCTCGTCCCTCTCATCCCAACAAATTATTTGTGAATTGTGAGATAATTTTGCTCAATTTCGCGTGTATCACCTGGTTCGATCCTCTCATCGACCTCGTCCTTGCATGCAGAACACCGTCATTTTCTCTTCTCTAAATTGCTCTAGCTCTACCACATGCATGCATGACTAACCGGACCGGGAGGGTATCCAGCCGAACTCACACACGACGTGTCAACTAGGAATTTATAACTAAGTATTAAATAATCGCGTCGTGAAAAAATTTGCTAGTTGTTTAAAGTTCGTGATCAACAAATTCCATTCCATAGCTACATCAAACAGATATGATTCCCACATATCTTCTTAGTTATTGTGGCTTACAGCTGAAGCTATCTATCGATGCCACACGGTACAGACGATCTACTGGAAATATTATACATCAAAAGTACGTAGCTACAATAAGGATTTAAATAAAATACCATAACCATGAAATAATTAAAATTTTACCTGAACTCTGCAGCAAAATTATATGAAGCAACAAATCCTAAACCACAATATTATAGCTTGCAAAACACGGGTTTTACGTAACTAACTCGCGAACCACTCTGAGCCCATATTACGCTGAATCTTGGGGGGAGTGGAATACCGTATAATGGAAAAAGGGTATAATCTCGTTTTTGACGAGAAAAACGCATAAATGCCATTCCAAAACGTACCCCTCAACACCTATATATATTTCAGAAAACTTTAAACCCTTTAAAATGTATTAGTTATACATTGTTCCAATTAAACCCCAAGCCTGTCTGGATGTCCACTTTTGGAATACCGTATAACGATTGAATAAAAACTGCAAATATAATTTTATACATCGCAATTGAGAAGTCATATAAAATAGGATTTATCCCTTTATTCCAGTTGTTGCCATAATTCAAGAAATTGCCCAAGATGGAATAACATATAATGGAACTAAATATAATATATTTTTATTCCATTTCTGCGACTTAGTTAGAAATCTGTCAATAATGGAACAATGTATACTCGTCTTCCAGACACATCCTTTATACATTTTTCCCAATTATATTTTATTCCATTGCTTGGCGGGATAGGAGAGAAATGACAATTGTGGAATAACATATAATGGAATTATACGTTGATCCATAGTTTGACCAGCATTACTGCCTCCATGGCAAAGTGTGGAACAACGTTAATTTGTGTTATACACTATTCCAACTTGTGGCGTAATGATGGGAATACGTCAACGAGTCGAACAACGTATAATTTGGGGTTATACACTATCCAACTTGTGGCGTAAAGATCGGAATACGTCAACGATGGAACAACGTAAAATCTTCAGAGTATATTTTACTTTCGAATTAGACACAGACCCATTATGTGGCACAGTATTGTACGCATGGCAAAATGTGGAATAACATATAAATTTTGTTATATCTTATTCTGAAGAAAAGTGTTATTATTTTAGAACGTTAGAAAGTGAACAACCTATAATATTTCAAGTGTTGAACTCTATTGGGTAAAACGTTGTTCTGGCATGATGTGTTAGGTAATACAAAATAGGTTACATGGTGGAAAACCCTAATATACTGTTTTCGAGTATATGTTGTTCCATCTTTGAGCACTATATTCATAATGTACTTAATGTAACTTCCTGGAATAAAGTATACTGTTTCGAGTACCTATGTTGTTCCATCTTTAGACGGGTGATTCGGCGGATTTTTTTAGTACTCACACATACATGCACAGTCACAGAATAAGCGTATTTTGAATTGAAATTGTAGAAAAAGTTCGCTGCGCTCACATGTAAAATAAAAATTAATTAGTTAATTATCCGCAGAAATTTTAAAGTGTGATAAATTTGTCATGTTTGTGTTAATAGAAATAATTTTCCCCGACTTTTGAAATATTTTAAATATTGTATATTATAAATGACAAAAATTGCAATTGTAAATTATACACATGCTTTGCTTCAATATCACATTATTTAAACTTTGAACTGAACACGAAAGCAGCCTGTGAAATATCTGTCACCGTTAATTAACCATTAATTTTTGATAATTAGGCATACACTACAGGTTAAAAACATTTTAAAACCAAAATAACAGCGAGCAGGCTGGTTTTAGGCAACGAAGAAGGTCATTAGGGAAGCGGAGGAAGGAACGTTCTGTATAGGTTATCAAGTCACATGATGCCTTAAAATTTTGTCAATGTAGGCATAATAGAAACAAAAGGGAAGGACCTATTTTATCACCACATAAAGAGAGGCATTAATTGTTCAGGTTTTCACGTGGAAAACATTTTTATGAGTAATGCTGTACACATAAATTTTTTGAAGAAACAACGATTTTTCCAATTTAAAAAAGGGTTTTGGCTATGAGCCATTAAATAATTTACAAAAACATAATTTAATTAATGAGTATTCATACTTTTTTTATTCAAGGATGATTTTACTTTAAAATGTATTTGATTTCTTTATAGGATTGCATAAGTTTAATTTCAATGGGAAATTTTGCATAAGTTCCAGATATCGGTAATAGTATCTGCAAATATAGATATTTGTCGAAAATGATATGAACGATAACTTAAGGTTTTAAAGTTAATCGTTCAATATCTATTGAGGGTCAAAGTTTGACCTTTTAAATTTCCCGTACATTTATTTTGAAACGGCTGCCTACGTCACCGGCTTCATGACGAACACGGCCGTCTAGATAAACAACGAAATTCCCTCCTTTTACCAAGTGTTTGGTTCATACAACAATGGCAAACAAAAAACCCAAAAATTGATGTCCTTTCCGAGTTTTATAATCATCATTGTGTTTTTACTTATTATAATCAAGTAAAATGCGGTTAAATTTTACGTTGTGATATTACTACATGAAAAAAAATAAATATTAAGCATATTAGAAAAACTAGATGTCAAAATATGCTTCCACAGTCAAGATAATCTCCGCCGAAAGCGTGAAAATTGATATATCGTTACGTGATTGGTTGAACTGGTATCATGAAGGCTGGTGACGTATGACCCGTTTTTTCCCGCAAAATATGAAGGAAACTTTCACCCTTATTTTAAAAATGAAAATATTCTCAAAATCAAGAAAAGAAGATATTTTTGTTTAAAGGAAGGTGGCCTTAACCCAGTAGAACCATAAAATAATGTAATGCAAATTCCCTATTACAAAAAAAATTTTTGTTTTCATTCTTTGCAAATTGATATTATATGTTCGTAGTTTAATATTTGTGTAACTGAACTGAAACTGTAACAAAAAGCTTAATTGGCAGTGAAACATTTTACTGTTGATTTCGTGTTCAGATTGTGTTTAAATATATTGTGATATTGAAGCAAGTGTATATTTTACAACGACGACGACGTGAGAAACTACTTTGTCTTCTTTCGTGCATTTAAAAAGTTCAATATACGAGTGTTGGTTACCCGTGCTTTAAATAGTCTACTAAATTGACGTAATGTATTGATTTTCATTCCCAAAATTTTTGTTGTGTAGGCCCACCAGAGTATTAGACTATACAAGTACTTATAATTTAATTACTCGGGGAAAAAACCTACCCGGGGACTAGGGAGCAATGCATGCCACTCTTCATGTGTCTAACCAGGTTTTTTTGAACTTGGATAACTGTAAAAGAGATGGTCCAAAGTCGTTCTTTTTATAGAGTCTATACCAACTCGGGCCACAGAACGGATTTAAGTGGGGGACATAAAGTTTAAGGCCGACCTAACCCAACTCTGTAGGTGCCAAAACCATCGACGAGCGAAACAATGTCAATCCCTTGGATTCGCGTCAACGACCGAAGAAATCATAAAGAAAACTTTCTGTAAAACTTCCCTGTAGCGAGATTCAAATCCAAGACCTTCTTAATCGGAGTCTCGCGCTTTTCAATGACAATTTTCAGCCTCGATGATGAATAGAGAAACTATTCACCCCACCCACACAAAATCACACATCGGCTGAATAATAATCCTTGGGTAAAAAAATATATAAATAAACCAAAAGAGGACATTCTTTCCAAAAACTTAGCTGCTTCTTCACTGAATAGAAAGCCTAAGTAGTCAAAACACATCTCAAACCTGATGGTTTCATCATGTCATTGTACCTTTGTGTCACCATCATCGCAGATTATTTGGTGTTGTGGGCGAATGGGCATTGACAGTGGATTATTATTTGACAAAGGTTTTACTTGTTAAGAATAGGTGGACACAACAGAACTCTATTATACTTTGTGGCGACAGAGCAAGTAACAACTTGGGCTTGAACAGGGAAAGGCAAACATTTACTGCAAAAATAGGATCTCTACTAACAATTTTAATAAACCTGTGTCCAGGCAATATGTAGTTTTTCTGTTTGATCATGCCTTCGTGTATATGAATGATGAAGGTGATGTCTTTTTTATATGTTGCTGCAGTTTCTGAGAAGATACTTTTGCAATTTGATTAAAACCGATACTCCAATTGCGATGAAATTCCCTACCTGTCAATCTGTACAACGTTCTATTAGAGTTGCAGGGGTATTTATGAACTGTTACAGGGCACTAAACCATAGTAGCATTGAGTATAGAAATGATGGTGGGGAAGAGGAAAAAAAATTTTGTTCTTGAAGAAACTGCAAGAGATTTTTTTTTTCTTCGGATTCAGAAAAAGAAATATTTGCATACTCAAAATCGCGGAAAATCTAAGGCGTCGAAATTGACAAAGTTTGCATATAAAGTTAAATAAGCAATGCAAATTAAAAAATTGATTGTAGACTGTAAAAAACCTTTGTGAAAATAAGCTTCTATCCAAGTCCAATATGAACGTAAGAAATTATTTTAGCCGACTTTTTTTATTTGTGCATTCCGTCATTTGATTAAATAAAATTTAAATTTTTTTATTGCATGGAATAAATTTTTTTTATAACTGTTAATTGAAATTAAATCTTTAACGTCTAAATATCTGATATTTTAAAAAAAAGAAACACTAAACAAAAATATAAATTAAAATATAACTAATTAATTGGATAAGCGTAGCGAGCGAAGCGAAGATTCCATTTCACTACACTGGAGAAACAAACCCGGGAATGTTTTTATTTCCTTTTTTCGTGTATTTTTGTGTGTCTGTTAGCACGATTCCGGCTAAACTGATACTCATTGCGATGAAATTTTGTGGAGGCCTTCAAAATCTCTGGACTTTGAACTGCCAGGGTTTTCGAGCGCAATCGAAAAATTATTCTCATGAAAATCTCAATTTTACGATATTTTCGATTTCTTGTTTTTTTCTGTTTGTATGTTTGTGTGTTTGTTGACACGATTCCAGCTAAACCGTACTCCAATTTCGATGAAATTTTCTGGAGGCCTTCAAAATCTCTGGACTTAGAACTGCCATTTTTTTTTTAGCGCAATCGAAAGATTATTTCTCATAAAAATAGAAATTTTTACGATTTATTTTCGATAAAAAAAAAATTGATTATTAACACCTACAGGCTTTATCAGACTCTAATGATTTTTTTAACAGAACAATAGAAAATCTGCATAACACATGGCAGCTAAATTTGCACCAATTACGCTCATCCATCAAATGTGCCTGAAAAACCGTTTGTGTAAATCAGCGTCTTGCATAGTAGATGTTAAAACAGCTAGCAGATCTTGAAAACTCCAAAATGCCACATTCTGGCGATGATGGGGATCCATTTCAAGTACAAAAAATCACCATTGTGGCTTTTTAAAATACAACGACAATTTAACAATTTAGTTCAGAGAGTCAATTTGGGATTCAGAAAAATTCTCCAAAGTACTAAAGTGAAAGCAAAGTTCTAAATAGTTGTTTTGTAGCTCCTTGCACCCATCTCTACTCATAAAATAATTTTTTTATTTTTTGTTTTTTTTTCCGTGCAATATAATAATATGTAGCTTATTTATAATATGTTTGACAGCCCACACACAGGATTCTCTTGTCAGTTGGCTTCCTAGTAATATTGCTGGGGGATCGTCTAACTGGAACTTTGAAAATAACGAGTTCTAGGAGGACTGACAATCTCACATGCACTGTAAAATTTTTCCCGTGAAGCGCCCCCCCCCCCCCCCGCCCCGGAATTTTTGATGATCACAAACGAATTAAATGAGTGACAAACGTGCACAAACGATAGTGCACTTTGACACAATAGTGTGCACCCGAGTAAAGGGGCGAAATTTATTAATGAAATTACGATATCAGTGTTTCAACACACCTGTGTATTCCACCATACTTCAAGGAAAATGATTTTCTGAAATAACATTAGATGAACGATTTTTTTACGGTGGTACAAATACGATTTTGTACCGATGAAGTTTTCTATTTTTACCTGTATGTAGACAAATTGAATTGATCCCGCCACGCTCAAACGGCAGACCGAGCCGTGATTTGGCTGACACGAGCTACTGTGGCGCATTGACTGTAAAGCGCGAAATCCAAGTAAGGGGATTTCGAAAATTTAAAATTGTCACTGGAATGAATGCTTTGAAGGAATGTTAACTTTATATATTTTATTTCGTAAGTAATTTATTCCGATTATCAACGGTATTTCCAAATCTGTTTTCCATGTAAACCCTTGTTTGCAAGTTGTGTTCAAATTTTGGATGGCCCTAATTATTTGAAGGCAATTTTACCTAATTATGATGAAAAACAAATTTCATACGTTACAAAATATGTGATTTATTTCTTAATAATTCCAGTATAAGGGGTGATAATATTTTAGTTACCTTTGAACAGCATTGATTGATTGAACGGAGCTTCATTTCTTTATTTATCTATCTACATACAGGACGAGGGATATATTATGGATCATATATATTTTTTATACACAAACCCGAATAGTAGGAGTAATATTTTATTCTTAGTTATAGGAACAGCATTTATAGGATATGTATAACCCCGAGGACAAAAATATCCTTTTGAGCATTCAACGCAATATACAGGAAAATAAGGCAAAATTAAAAGTTCTGTTGACTATCTTCTAATGGAATTTTAAAAAGAATGCCCATCTCGTAAATCACTTACCTTGTCTCATAAACAACATAACGATGTAATATGATTTACAGACATTTATTAGATTATCACTAGGGAAACTTCGCAAACGCTTTTCAGGCGCGTTGTTGGATGAGCGTAATTGGTGCATTGAGTGCCATGGGGTTATGCAGATTTTCTGTTGTTCTGTGAAAAAATCATTACAATCGGGTAACGCATGAAGGTGTTATAAGTCAAGAATTTTTTTTTAAACAAAAAAATCGTAAAATTGCGATATTCAAGAGAAATAATTTTTAGATTGCGCTCAAAAACGTGGTAGTACTAAGTTCAAAGATTTCAAAGGTCTCCAGAAAATTTCATCGCAATTGGAGTATCGGTTTAGCCGGAATCGTGTTAACAAACACACAAAAATACGAACAGTAAAACAAGAAAAACGAAAAAAAACGTAAAATTGCGATTTCATGATAAATAATTTTAGATGCGCTCAAAAACATGAGTAGTAATAATAAAGATTTCAAAGGCCTCCAAGAAAATTCATCGCAATTGTGTAATCGTTTAGCCGAATCGTGTTAACAAACACACAAAATACAAAAAAAATGAAAAAACATACCGTTTTTTTTCCCATTAGTTAGAATTGGGAAATTTGCATCGCTCCTACGCTCATCCCAATAATTATGTATAGGGCTGGACAAAAAGTGATGACATTTGGGATATTTTGTTTGACAAAAAAGGAAAGCGGTGTTACCTCAAATCACCGCGAATTACGGAAGTAAATTAAATATGTCAACCACAAAAATTGGTACAAAGAAATCGAATAAGAAATTTACACATCTCTTAAAATTTAATATGTGCTTTATTTTCTAGAAAAGGGAAGTAATAAATTAAAAGCAAATAGTGGCATAGTGCCAAATTTACCAGACGTATACGTTCCCTCACAGTTGTATGCGAGCTGTAGGGTTCTGGGGCGAAGCCCCAGCCGCCGGTGGCTTTTTTACCCAAGGCGACTTTTTTTTCCCCACTTTCCGACATAACTTTTTGTAATAGTTTACTTCATATTACTTGTTAATTAACACCTGTAAAAGGCTTATATTAAAACCTTATTTCTCTAAATTTTGAACAACGTTTTCAACTTTGTTTTTCAAAAGGCACTATATCACCATTTCTTTATGTCATGTAAAATGTGAAAGTTTTGGCCTCATCTGTTTGGTCAGAATCGTCCAAATGTCACAAAAATATCGTATCAAAAAACCGGGGAAAATCGTAAAAGTACGATTTCTATGAGAAATATTTCATAAATGTTCTAAAATCACAGGCATATATAATTTCAGTGATTTTTAAAAGTTTCCATAAAGTTTCATCGAGATCGGAGTAGCCGTTTGCCAAATATCACAAAAATATCTTATTAAAAAGTTTATAAAAATCGTAAATGTACAATAATCTTAAGAAATATTTTATCGATTGTACCCAAAAACGTGGCAAGTCTAAGTTTTAGAGAATTCAAAGGTGCCTCAAGATCAAGATCGCATAATATGCTGTTTTTCCGGTAGAGCGCGAGATACCAAACAGACAAAGTGAAATTGAAGTCTTCGCTTTTCTCATCCAATAATTTATGTGTAATGACATAAAAAACTGTTCATTTCGAATATTTCCAAAGACTTTCAAATTGAAGGTCGAAGATGGAAAAACTTCCAACAATCTATAGAAAAAACTTCCCAAAAATCTATACATTAAATAATAATATAAACATAACGGCCATAAACGTTTCTGCCAACATAAAAATATGATGGGGAAAAAAAGGGGAAGAAAATCAATTATATAAAAACATACCATAATTTGTGGAACATATTTTTGTGGGCTGAATGGGTTCTGGTCGTTCTCTTGTATTTTGTATCATTTTTTTATTATTTGGAAGCATTTTGATAAATTTTGATAAGAATATTGGAAGTTCCTCTTTTTGGCATACTTCAAAATTGTTTGAGTGAAATCGTCTTTTCATTTCGTTTTTCATTTCATTTTTCTTTTTCTTCTTCTTTCTTTTTCTTTTTCTTTCTTTTCTTTTCATTCCCCACCCTTTAGTAGTAAAAAACATTTTAAAAAAACTGTCCTCTGTACTGTCTCTAGAATATGAATTTGGATAGAAATATCTGTTTTGACATATTTGGCTTAGAACTAATTAACATGTCCTTTTGTACCAATTTTGTACCCATGTATGTTTTAATTTAATGAATTTAATTAACAATAAAGTTACATAAATACAGCTTGTAGCCTTAAAATTTCGAAGTTTGTGGAAATCTTTTTTTTGTAAAATTACACAATTATTGAGCCTCTAGGTGAAGTAACTCAGAAAAGATTGTTTTGGAATAAGGAGAAAAACTGTTTATAATTAAAATAGTAAAATTGTGTTTCCAGCTTTTTTTAATTTTTAAAACAAAAAAAGGAAAAAAAGGTTGTGGCGCGATCTATCGGTCGTATTTACAACTGTAGTTAAGAGTTTCTTACTCGAAATATTATGCGTTATTCCACTCGTTGACGTATTCCGATCATTTCGCCACATGCCAAGTTGGAATAGTGTATAACACAAATTATACGTTTTTTCCAACTTTGCCATGGAGGCAGTAATGGGTGTCAAACTATGGATCAACGTATAATTCCATTATATGTTATTCCACGTATTGCCATTTTCCCTCCTATCCCGCCAAGCACTGGAATAACACATAATGGAATAATGTATAAAGGATGTGTCTGGAAGACGAGTATACATTGTTCCACTTATTGACAGATTTCTAACTAAGCGCAGAAATGGAATAACATATATTATATTTAGTTCAATTATATGTTATTCCCATCTTGGACAATTTCATGAATAATGGCAACAACTGGAATAAGGTATAATCATTTTTTATATGACTTCTCAATGCGACGTATAAAATTATATTTGCAGTTTTATTCAATCGTTATACGGTATTCCAATAGTGGATATCCAGCTGGATTTGGATTTAATTGGAACAATGTATAACTAATATACTTACGGGTAAATGTTCCTGAATACATATTGGAGTTGAGGAATACATTTTTGGAACGGCATTTATGCCTTATTTCTCGTCGAAAAACGGGATTATACGTTATTCCATTATTACGTTATTCATACGCCTCGAATCTTGGTCGCGTAGCACAACACTGTCCGACTTGCACTCTACACTCTATAGTGCCCACTCTACACGAGCTGCAGTTGACAAGTGAAGCTCAAAGAGAGGTTGACAAAACACCTGATTTCATCCACATTCCTCGTCTTGTAACTGCAACTACGAACTGCATGTGCAAGTGCAACTTTCCCCACAGGAGCCGGCTGCATGGGATAGACAGACGCCGTCTGCACTTACGCGACGCCGTGCACCAGTAGTTGGCGGCAATAATACGGGTCACGTCACTCGACTCGAACTCGAATGTTATTACCTCGTAGAATTATTATTAGCAAACCACTCGGCGTTAGAACAAAGCGCTGATAACCTGAAGCTTGGCCTTGAACGCAAACAATATCCGAGAGTCGAGTCAGCAGAATAATATTTATTTTATTGTGTGGTTGTTCGTTACATTGATATATGAATCTCCATTCTCATCACCACCTGTGTTCAAATATGAATGGTATGAAGCGAAGATGTGAACAAGAAGTCAACAGGTCCCTTCAACGTCTCTGTGGATGCGAGCTCCACTCCATTGATCGTACAACGCCAAATTATGTATTATTTATTTCAAAACAGTGTTATTGTGATCTTGATACTGGGTACCCATAAGATAGGTCATCACATCAGTTATCAACAAACGTAAAAAAAAGATACGCTGGAATGAGACTGGGAGTACCCAAAATAGGGTGCAAAGCTTACCGTTATCGTTCCTCGCTTGTTCTAGCCTTTATTAATGGTGGAGGTGCCGGGCACATGCAAATTTAAACGTCACGTGGGGCTAGCACATCCCCTCTAAATCCCCGCTCTAGGTTACCAAAATATTCTGTATCATCCTTGTTGAAAGGCAATGTCAACAAAAAACGCATACCAATCGGACCAAAGGTCGTGTTTGGTTTTTATCGCGAGACGTGTCACCCACGGAAAAGTACTGCTGTTACGCATAAGGTGGTAGTTTCGCTCCCTAACTATTTATGTCACCAGAAAGTGCCTTGCATTTAATTTCTGCAACTTATGTGATTTCCAATGACCTCACCAGAGGATGCTAGTACGGTCCTGGTATATTTTGATTTCAACGTCCAGATGTATGTGTGCATATAAAATGAAGGACCATAATAGGAAACACGGAATTAAGCCTAAAGGGTGGGTGGTGAGGGCGGAAGATCTGTTATGGTGAAGTGAAGGGGTCAATACACGAGAGGCTACACGGACGACGATGTCTAGACATTGAGACATGGTACGTAAGAACGCACGGCGCCTGCCTGCATGCACATGCCCTCAATAACACGGCAAATCACATACTAATTGACATACGAGCATAAATCAGTAGTTGTTCGTTCGCATGTATTTATTACTCTCGCGTTCCTCGAGAGTTAATTCTCCTTTTCCAAGAAGATGAGCCTTCTTCTTCTTCGGTCGGATCGGACGCCTAAAAAACAGGTGAGTCACGCGTATGCTGGTCGAGGGAAGCCCGAAGTTCATCATGGTCGATGAACGGGTTTGGCCTACAGCGAGGAACAGACCTGGATTAGCGCCGTCTCTCAGTGAAACAACAGTTTGTAATCCACGTCGCGACTTCATCGGTGAGGTGACCTGCTGTGTTTACGACCTACGAGTACCGCGTCTTTCTCATTCCGTGGTAGAGACGATAACCAATAGGTATTACACAAGTACGCCTAGGAATGCCAATATATTATATTTTCAATTATTGTTTTCTAGACGTTTTCGATGCGGTTTATCTTCTAGTCTTACCACGCCTATGGGCGAGACAAGACAACGGTTTGTAAATTTATCCAGACCAGAGACTGAGAGTAGAGACCACATGGCGGGCTGGAGGAGTGGGCGGTTCGTGGAACATAATAATGACGCGAGGAAGATGAAGGTGGATAATCAGGATCGGCATGTAGCTTCTTGCTTCTGTTGTGCCGCCGAGTACCACGAAAAACTATCTTGGCATCGATGACGATGAGTACATATTAAAACGCAAATTGACATCAAAATACAATCTAGGTTTCGAGCCTGGGACGTGTCACGTCTAGGGCAGGACTTGGGAGCCATTCCCAGATGAAAGGGGGCATTTGACTTTGCGTTACTCTACAAATAATGATCTATGATCACTGCAGCCATGCACTTATACCGGGACACAACTTCAGTGTAAATGTTTCGTTGTTTGTAAATGCGAATGTGACTTTGAGAGTGAATGTGGTGAAAACATATCACCATCAAACGCGCCGCCACTGTTGGCGCCAAAACATTAAATGCGCGCTTTTCATAAATTTACATCCCACGTGCACATCCAAAGAAACACCGCACGTCTTCGTATTATGCAACTTAGCTTGTAGAAAGTATAAAAATAGAAATTTAATTATGCTTTGTTTGTGGTTTTACCATGGAAATAGCACTATTTATAACTCATGGTTTTAAAACTGTCTGCTGTAAGGATGTTTGATCATGTTTTGTCGTAAAAGGCATCTTCATAGCACAAACAAAATGTGTTTGCATATATTAAATATTTATAATAACAAAACACCCAAACGTTATAAAATCTGATTGCGTATAGCGAGAGAAATTGGAATTTAAAATCACATTTAGACCTTGCGAGGACTATTCGTCATATCCTACGGTGAAAACACAAATCGATTATTTCTATTTGAGAGCAGCAATGCGCGAACAGAACCCAACTCACGATGATGCATGCAAAATATTTTTACATACTATATTTTATTATTTATTGTATTAGTTGAGGCATGTACAGCACAACAGCAGGAAAAAATAAAATAACACTGGATTGCCAGAGTGGCAGTCTATGTTTGATTGTTGACCGGTATCAGAGGTCCGACGTCGCCATGGCCTTGCTGGTAACGTTAGCCCCGCTCCGTTGCATGCATGACAGCGAGCTGCCCATGTAATCTGGTTCCCGCATCTTGGTTCGCTGTGTTCATGGTCCAGGCCCACGCATCGCATGCTATCTATGCAGATTCTGTATTACCTACCTGGAACTGTCGAGCCATCTCAAGGCCACACACGACATCGCTCTGAACTCAGTCATTCATGAGGGTGCGATGTGATTTCAGATTGATACTGATTGATGATCATGATGTATTTGACGTTTTCTTGATTAGTGAAGCAAGGTTGATGATTCATTAACGAGTAACGAGATTCGGCGTTGCTAGTTATTTTTAAATTTCTGAATTGTATTAAAATCAACTAATATATATATATATGATTTGAGGCTTTCGCAGTACATGATATGAAAATATATGTTTTGAGGTAAAACTGCGTGTGATGATTTATAATAAAATAATATTTTATTACCGACGTTTCCACTCGGAAGGTCCCGTGACAAGAAGTAGGAGATAACATACACCGCTAACATCTGGAGGCTCTCTCTCAACTCTCTGTCTAGTCATCTAGATCTGTTTTCCTAGATGGCTGTGTTTTAATTATTGTCATCTTGTACTTTGTTATTCCATTTTGTTTTTGTTTTATAACCTTGATAAAGCTAGGTGAAACCCTAGTGAAACGTCGGTAATAAAATATTATTTTATTATAAATCATCACACGCAGTTTTACCTCAAAACATATATTTTCATATATATATATATATATATATATATTAATGAACTAGGTTTTTCGGTTATAATGCCACGTTTATTCACATTAGGCCAACGTTTCGATGAAATTTCACTCATCTTCTTCAGGGCCAATACAAATTAATATATAAAAAACGAAAACTACATTACATTGATAAATTCAGAACAAAACTGGGAAAACAAAATACAACAAAATATAAACAATAGAAATATATATATATATATATATATGTTAAGAGTGCCGCCACTGTATGCTTATATACTAGGGAAACGCCAAAGTCGTTGTTAAACGAGTGAGTGAGCCATGTGTTAAGTACCCGATTACATTACTTTTCTTCCCCCTACCTTGGGCCTACCTAGCCTATCATAGGCTAGAGAGGCGCATTATGACCTTACAGTTGACGCGCCCGTCCCCGTATACCAACTAAACTTTAAAAACTATTATTTATACGAATATAATTATCAAACTTAAATGCAAATGTTCCCGGGTACTCACCACATGACTCGCTCACTCGTCTCACTACGACTTTGGCGTTTCCCTATAGTCTAGTTGGCTAAGGCGCCCTTGTAGCCGAAATGTGAAAGAAGTGAGTTCAATTCCCTGGTCGGGAAAGATTTTGTAATTTCTAGATTGTATTTCAAAAATAATTGAACATGATTTGAAATGCATAATATAACGCAGTGTTGTCCATCATCTGTGCTAATAGGGCCTACTATGGTAAACATAGCCAGTACGAAATACGTGAAAATATTGCAAGGTTTACTCAATCTACGAGCGAATTTTGTGGGTACCTTGACGTGCAACATTCGACAGACCTTGCATGGGCACGGCATTTCACGGCCAGGCGAATAATAAACAAAAAATATATTTTCAAAATCTAAAACATTGTACCCGATTACATTACTTTTCTTCCCCCTACCTTAGGCCTACCTAGCCTATCATAGGCTAGAGAGGCGCATTATGACCTTACAGTTGACGCGCCCGTCCCCGTATGCCAACTAAACTTTAAAAAACTATTATTTATACGAATATAATTATCAAACTTAAATGCATATGTTCCCGGGTACTCACCACATGACTCTCTCACTCGTCTAACTACGACTTTGGCGTTTCCCTGGTCTAGTTGGCTAAAGCGCCCTTATAGCCGAAATATGGGAGACGTGGGTTCAATCCCCTGGTCGGGAAAGATTTTGTAATTTCGAGATTGTATTTAAAAAATTATTAAACATGTTTTGAAATGCATATAACGCAGTGAAGTCCATCATCTGTGGCAATAGGGCCTACTATGGTAAACCTAGCCAGTACGAAATACGTTAAAACATTGCAAGGTTTACTCAATCTACGAGCGGAATTTGGGGGTACTTTGACTTAAAACATTCGACAGACCTTGAATGGACACGGCATTTCACTGCCAGGTAAATAAAAAACAAAAAATATCTTTTCAAAATCTAAAACATTGTCGTTAAAATAATTTCATAACATTGGAAGCCTATTTTTCAGTTTATTATTTCTTGTATGTTTAAATCGCAATGAATCTTGCTGATTTTGTTAGCAGTTCTCAATAAACTCGTACCGGATGTCCGTTTAAAATTTCAGCGCAATCTGTTCAGCGATTCGGCTGATTTTTAACGTACACACACACACACACACACACGCACGCACGCAGAAAAACAATAAGGGCCGTTTAAGTCGAATGGAAATCACTACGTTCGCTACGCTCACTCGTTCAATTAGGTATATATATATTATATTATTATCTATATTATATTATATATATATATATATATCATATATAAATATATTAAAGTAAATACAATTTTAAGACTTATGTTCTTTATAACAAAAGCAATACTTCGGGTACTTTCAGCGCCCTTCCAATGGCAACAAACAAAACATAAAACTCCTCCTAGACAAGGTCGACACATCAAAACAAACTTTGCCATCTTGGTCTTATTAAAAATACAATTACAAAACAAATATAAAGTTATACCACAATCTGTTAGGGTTTACATGCTCACTCTCACCTCACTGTAAGCATAAAGTGGCGGCACTCGTTTAACAAAATCATGGCCATTTGCCATGGCATCCGCATAATTGATATAAGAACGCAAGCAAGCTCGTCAAGTACTCACAAATCACAAGTAGTTCACAATGCGGAACACAAATAAGTAGTAATCTAAAACACACTTGGAAGCATAAAAGTAATTATCTGAATTGTACAGAAAGTATGCACAACAACAAAGCCATAAATCATTGTTATGTTCATGAAAGCTACAGTTTGATTTTAGGTACAGTGCATCCGACTGCATCGTATGTTGAAAGTCGTATATATAGGCAATAGTCAATTCTGACCAGTCTTGGGCACGTTCCCCCCAAAACGGAACTTTGAAAAGTTAAGTTACTTCTGCCTAAAAAGGAACCAGTTCCTTTCACGTTCCTTATACCATCATTGATTTAAATAATAATAAATGTAATGGGAGTTAATTTATCATAACTTTGAGTCCCAGGCCATCTGACGAGGGTGGCGCCATTTTCGAAAACACAATATGTCACAAGATTTTTAGACTGCAGTTTACGATATCAGGTACTGGAATTCGACGGGATTACGACGGCGAAAGGAACTTATTTATGAAGGAACGTTAAATTCGTTCCAAGTTCCCACGAAATAGTAACTTTGACGTTACAAGTTCCTGATCTAAGAAAAGGAACGCGTTTCCACAAAAGTTCCTGAAAAAGGAACGCGTTCCTCCTCAAGACTGATTTTGACAGATCATATCACAGTGTTGATGAGAAACACTGGTTCGGTAATGCATTTGTGTAGGATACAGATGTAAGTACGTAGGCTCCCGCACATACGACTTACAACACAGATGAACCGTTGTTTATTTTTCTGTGGTAAATAATCAAGTTGGACGCATCAAGTGCGGTACAATCTTCACAAGACCTTGCCTGAGTTGCCTTCAACTGAATATATCACGAATTAAAATAAACCTCAAGACAGCTGACAACGCAGTTGCACAGTCAACCAACACCATTTTGAACTATACAAAAGCAAAATACAAGGCCGCCAAAATCTTGAAATAGGGAACCTAAGTGGGCGTTGTCTGGTTCTCTCCGGTCAGCGTGGTATAGGCGATTAACCCGTGCTAAAGGTTTCGTAAGCGATAGCGCGAGAACCCGACCACGGACCGGAATTATATTCATACTGTAAGAAACTATAATCTTTCCTCTTTGCGTGGATATACATAACTCTGCTCTATCACAAATATTAATGACATTTGTTTTGAGTCGAAGTGAACTCTACATTTACACTGTTGCCAAACCTTCCAAACTGCTCATGAAAAAGCACGTAAAAACATTTTGTCCGTGGCATCAGCATAACATTTGGTATCCGACTTGCTTTGTGGCTACTGTGAGGTCACTGGGTTGTACTAGATTATACATTACTAATAAAATATTCTTTAATGTGCCAACAAAATCTTGAATGCAAAGTACATTTAGCAACAATGGACAGGCGCGTGTTATGCGAGGATGCCACAGCTGCACACAACGTGGCTGCGTCTCGCTTAGGTTGCCGCTCAGTCCGAGTACATTTGCGACAGCGCGCAAGCCGCAAACATGAGTCCATTTAACTCATAATAGTTTGAATTTAGGAAGCGTCATCGAGCAAAGTAGAATGCCATCATCTTCTTCACAGAATTATGCATCTTGTGATGTTATTGGTTTAGATTTCTTTTGCGCGAGTCAAAAGATACGGCGAGTTACATTTTCGTACCATGCTAATTCTTATGGGCGCTGAGACCAGAGAGAACCAATTTCTTTCCCGCCTTCAAAACTTAGGTTCCCAATGGAAACAAAAGAAAATGGAGAACAGCATTTTACATGAGAACAGTGCGAAACTCATGTTATCTCACAAGCAATCTCCTCTGCGTTCAGTGTTCACCCAACGCCTAAGGGGGCCGAGACCCCCCCCCACACGTTTTATTTCGATAACAATCTACTTCATATCTTGTCTATTCCTACCTAAGCACTCGCTTGGAACTTTGTCCCTTGCTTCTTCCACCGCTAATGTGTAGTTATTGCCTATAGAAATCACAGCATTTCGCTGTTGGCTCTCGGGCAAGTCGGCTGGACAAAGACTAAATAAAGCCAGGAATGTCGATGGGCTAGAACTGGTTGACAAGTCGCAAGAAATAGATGCATTGTCTCCGCCGCGATGAGGCACTAAGGCAGTCTGGTCAGTCAGTAGTGAACTGCAAGAACTGGACTGGCTGCTCAGCTCTGCTGCAGACACAACAGAACACCATCTCAGTCCCACTACCATGAAAGTTATCAGTTTACTTATACATTGCTTGAACTTGGAAAAAGCTATTTTGGCTGCTGGTCTTACTCTTACGTTCAATTAAAAAGTACCTCCATACCTGTCCTTCAATTCATGAGTAATGACGAATTGTCGTGTCAAACAGTTTATATCCACGTTGTTGCCAGCTTGTCACGTGCCAACAATGAACATTATCTAATTCTAACACGAGAAGACTGCCAGAAGCCAAACATACGCTCAAACCTAATTGACACTAACTTGATGGGATAGCCTCAACGACAACGAGCCAAATCTGAACTAATAAATTTCGAGTCAAGGAACGCATGACTAAAACAAGGTCTGGATGAAACTAGAGAAACGTAGACTTTTTTTGAATAGTTTTTTTCCTGACTTCGACCACAGTCCTGCGGCCATCTTGACGCGTTTATTTGAAGGTCGTATTAAAATTACAGCAATTTTTATTTTCCAATTACAGAAACAAATCATAGTAAGAAGCTATAAATCTAAACACACAAACACCCATCACGTACAGTTTAACGAAACCTTGAGAGTTTAAACAATAGACTGCACCGAACGATACCACCGCCCAAAACTAAATTTATCTTCTTCTACCGTAGATTTGATACAATAATTTCTATGATTGCACTACTCGCCTAGTGCACAAGATAAGTGTAGAAATTATTTCGTTGTGAGAAATTAAATGTGATACGTTGTGATCGTGTTCCCGGGAAACAATATAGATTGGTTAGTACGGTACTTAGTAACGTGATGGATGGGGATAAGTTTGAAAATGAGACCTCCGAGATTGCAGTTTATCTGCAAAAGAAACTTTAAAAATGCAAACGCCAAACAAGCTGGGATGGGTAAAAATGTAATCAGTGAACGAAGTGTGCGTTTCTGAGCGACTATACTTCCGAAAACGTTTTGCAGTTTCCACTTTATACCATTGGATCTCGCGTTGTTGACGATTCCTCCGGATTTTTTTTTATGCAAATTTATTTGTGACTTGGTGCTTCTTGTTTTGAAAAGATCATTTTTTTATATTTTAGAAACACCAATGCAGTCAAAGCAAGAATCAACAAGCATTTTATAAATCAATTAGTTTATAATTTGTAGGATTATAAGTAGGCCTAACCAATTTTAGTTTTTGTGAAAATGTAAAAATGCAGGCCTAAATAAATGTTATAAAAGCTTGCGACCAAAGAACGAATCTACCACCGCCGAAAACCATGTGGGCGTGGGTGTCCGATCCATCCATGCAGAGAATTGGAGATGCTTTGTGTGATAAAGATCGAGACGGCGCCAGGCACTGGTTAGCATTTTGACACGTTGAAGGAGGGACGGGTGGTACGTGCGAGACACAATAAGTTTTCTATAAATCCCTGATTTGCGCATGCGCATCACTTGTGTTGTAGTTGCACTTTACTTGGATGACATCTTCCGGTCCGCGACACATTCCAACTGATGCGCGCAACACTTTCCTAATAATGAAGTTGGATTGGAGAAAAGTAAGAGCTCACATGGTTCACGTTACAACGTATTAACAATGGACAACTTTTGTTGTCACAATAATATCTTTAGGCAGTGGGTCAGTAGTTGACGCAAGGAACTCTTGTAAACGGTCGAGGGTTCGAAACCATTCGATTCACACCGGTGGCAGTTCTAAAAGAAAGTTTTTTCCTAGGATTCGTTCAGCCATCGATCAACTAGTAGTTCCAGGGAAAAGTCTTTAAACTATCCAAATTAACGTACCTCGTCGACACTGTTCGCTATACCCATGGTACAAGAAGGATATTCTTTGGTTTAGAACATCCTTCGACCATGAGCTATACCTTCTTATGTATAGACCAGAGAGAGGCGAACCCGAGGGCAATCCCACAAAAATAATCATTTATATTTTTGGAAACACCAGTCAAATTGTATTATTGAAATAGCAATAGTAACGGCAATCGGCATTCATAGTTTAGAAAGAGAACCACCAGCCAACGACTAAGAGTTGAATCTTCTACAAAACAGTTATACAGAGTACCGGTCCAGCGAACAGCTAAAACTCAGTAGAAAGAATCACACGTAACGTACGTATTAACTTACCAATATGTTTGCCGGGGCATGGAGTCGCAGCCTTGGTCATTCAATCGTCACTATAATCACGGCACACGAAACGCTACGAATTAACGTCTGTTTGACCACCGGCCGAGTAGAAAATAGATTGATTAGCAAGCTACCAGACGACGCTCTGCAAACATGTTTTGCACGGAAGACCGCTCGAAGCCCGCTGAAACCTACTGACTACCTGCAGGTTGGTAAATCTACCTGTTCTGTTGGAGGTTGTCAAGACAACAGTTCACTCGGCAGAACACGAACTTTCACGAGGCTGTTCAGACTTGAGTGTCAAGTGTTGTGTTCAGTACTTGCTTTACAAATCACTTGAGCAGGTCGCGAGACACTGATAATTATTACAAACAAATATGTGTAACCACTGGTGGAAATTGGAATGTTGTTTTACTCATATTGATTTTCAACAAATATACATTGATGATTGACATATTATATTAAATGGAGAATAAAGCGAAAGCGGACTTCTCATTTCTCACAAGTTCATTAGTTGTTATTAGGCAGGCGCCATTGGATCATGGGCAGGCGGGCGCTACCTACGTCAAAAGTTGCAAAACTCATATTGTAACAACAGGAGTTTATAATATATTTTACATTAATGAAGGGATGACAGGTTGGGAATTAGAATAGAGAACGTAAAGCCCATGCAGCCTGAAGGGCTGGGCCTGGGGGCGACAACGCTTTTCACCTGATGATGATGACTGCAGCTAATTTAAAGTTGTTTGCAATTGCAAATATAAGAAAATATACATCCAATTCCAGAAAGAAAGGCCTAGCTTTATTTAGAAAAATGTGAACAACTATATACAAGCGACGATTCCGTGACTAATCACCACATCTATGTTTCTGCCAAAGTGATTTTTACCCGTTGCACTAGCATTGCATTTGCATTTCATCGTGAAATGGTCTCAGATATTTTTTTTTAATAGACTGTAGACTTATAGGCATTCCGTTACAACAGCTGAAGGCAGATTGAATATATTATTATTATCTGCGCTGGAGACTTTTTATTTGGAGCATGGGGAGATTGCATGGGGGAGAATGACGAATCTTCAATATCTTGCTTTGAATTTTGGCCAAGTTATTGTCATTTGTCAGTCATAATTGGATGAGCGTAGCGAGCGTAGCGAGCGAAGCGAGCGAAGCGAAGATTCCATTTCACTACACTGGAGAAAAAAATCCGGAATGTTTTTTTTTTTCTGTATTTTTGTGTGTTTGTTAACACGATTCCGGCTAAACCGATACTCCGATTGCGATGAAATTTTATGGAGGCCTTCGAAATCTCTGAACTTAGAACTGCCACGTTTTTGAGCGCAATCGGGAAATTTTTCTTATAAAAAACGCAATTTTACGATTTTTTTCGATTTTTAAAAAAATTCTTCGACTTATAACACTTACATGCTATATCCGATTGTAATGATTTTTTAACAGAACCTTAATTTATGAATTAAGATATTCGTGTGAAATTTGAGCGTAATCGAAAAAATTATTTCTCATGAAAATGGCAATTTTGTGGGTTTTTCTTTATTAAAACAATTCTTTGACAAATAACAACTACATGCTTTATCCTATTGTAATGATTTTTTTTACAGAACCTTAATTTCATGAATTAATATACTCGTGTAAAATTTGAGCGCAATCGAATAATTATTTATTATGAAAATTGCAATTTTACGATTTTTTTCTTTTTTTAAAGTTACGTAAAAATTACGATTTATTAAAAAAAATTAAGTTAATTTTTAATTTAATTTAATTTAATTTAAAAAAAATCTTCGACTAAGTAATGATTTTTTCACAGAACAACAGAAAATCCGCGTAACACAATGCAGCTCAATGCACCAATTACGCTCATCCAACAACGCGGCGGGACTTAAGCGTTTTCCTAGTATTAATTTGGCATGTCAGTGCCGATATAGAACCGGAATGGGCGAATGGAACGAACATATTACACCTCACCTATTCTAAGATGTTCGGCTGTCCTAGTTTTTTTTACAGTCATATAGCTTGCTAAAAGTTTACCGAATACAAAAAAAATGATAAGTGCATGAGCTTTCGTCGACAGCCAGCTGTTGAGTGAGAACCCACAACAGCCAAAACAGTCTAACTTGAGTTGAGACGAGAGGTTATACCAGTACTACATCTTTGAACTAAAATAGTTCTGGTCATTTTTTTATCAGGTGCCATTACAAAGAGCCATATGGATTTTTAGGAGAATATCGCTGGATCATGTGTAGAACCAACCACGGCCATTGGTCCTATACTCCCATCTCACACGCCACCAATAACCGTACATGCCAGTGCCACAAACTGGAGCAATTCTGACAATCGCACTGGTGTTTTTGTTTGTTATGACTGAGAACGCCATGCATACACCAAATGACATTACGGCGGAAATGTGTCACGTAGGTTTCCGCATATAACAATAATAATTACACGAGGAAAGAGTGTTTAAACCAACAAAGTCTTGGAAATAATTACCGTAAGCTAAGCAGTAGAAAGAAACACCTTGGTGTGTCTCAGGTTCCCACGAGCAAAACAAACTCATGCACTCTGGATCGGCGGGGCGTATCGTACTCGTATCTACCTCAAGGCTTTCCATATTCACATTGCATCAATGATGTTGATGGTTGCTGACCCGAGAGTGCGCATGCGCTATGCACAGATGACACCGAGGTGATCTCCATACGAAACAGGAAGCCAGCCACTTTATTACACGTTACGTGGAAAAACCCGTGCTTGGTTTTTTTTTTTTTTTTTTTTTTTTTTTTTTTTTAAAAATTTAAAACACCAAAAAACAAAAAAAAAGCTATCCTACTAATATTACTCCCCACTTCTCAAAACTCGGCCCGCGATTCTGACCAGACGGGTGGGACTACAATGTTCATATTTACATGGCATTAAGGTTATAGTATTATAGTCTCTTTTGAAAAAAAATGTTGAAAAAGTTTGTTGGAAGGCTTCCAAATAAAGGTTTTAAAATAAGCCTTATACAATCAACAAGTAACCATAGTTACTTGACACTTGTTGACGGTATAAGCAGAGTACGGCGGGAAAGTGCGATACGTAAACAAATGGGCGGACATTTTAAATTTTGCTTCTATGTGTGAAATGAGAAAAGTTGTCATTATACTCTCATAAAACAAATCAGAAACCGTCCCTGACCTAGGCCCAGATGTAGAAAATTATTTATAATACAACAGTGTAGGTCTAAAGTTCCATTAGGCTATAGGACTAGATAAAATTATTACTTACATTACATGTTTGGCAAGCCTAGCCAACCCTAGGCCAGCACAACATAGTTCTGTCACACAATACACACAAACACAATGTCGAAGCAGGTGTCAAAATAATATGCGCCTGCTCATCTGTTTGTTTACATAATTGCAACAATCAAATCATTTCACGCAACTCGTCTTTCGATTATGAAGGCACTGCCATCTAGAATAAAATATATAGAACTTTTTCGAGCTCTTTGCTATACGCATATCTTTTTAAAGTGTCAAACGAAAACGACTTCGTTTTCAAATTGCGTTTTCAACAGTCATCTCCCACGAACTCAAGAATTGGGGTCCAGTCCTTATACCGTCGTTATACCATGGTTATACCACCTATACCCAGGATGTACATGAATCCGGGTCTAGATATTTTACATCCTATATTGTTATTGCTAATACCATAGAAATTAAATCAACTTTGATAAAATTATTATATTTTAACATATAATTTTGCAATGGAACTTGAAAAAGTAATGAGATCACACACATAACAAAAACTTGTAGAAATACAGCCAAACCTTACACACTCAAAAGAAATGAGATCTAAAAAAAGGGCCAAGCTCATCATCTACCCTTCCACATTTGCGCATTCTTAATTCATAAACGTACAGTGTCCCATAACAGCATCCTCGAAAAGCTTGGCAAAATAAAATTTGCATGTTATTACGTTTTAATTAATTAGAAAAAAGAACTTGGATGAACTATTTCGTTTAAATTAATAATCGCAAATTCTATTTTGCCAAGCTTTTCGAGGATGCTGTTATGGGACACTGTACGTTTATGAATTAAGAATGCGCAAATGTGGAAGGGTAGATGATGAGCTTGGCCCTTTTTTTAGATCTCATTTCTTTTGAGTGTGTAAGGTTTGGCTGTATTTCTACAAGTTTTTGTTATGTGTGTGTATATTTTACATTAATGAAGGGATGACAGGTTGGGAATTAGAATAGAGAACGTCCCATGCAGCCTGAAGGGCTGGGCCTGGGGGCGACAACGCTTTTCACCTGATGATGATGATGATGATGATGATGACTGCAGCTAATTTAAAGTTGTTTGCAATTGCAAATATAAGAAAATATACATCCAATTCCAGAAAGAAAGGCCTAGCTTTATTTAGAAAAATGTGAACAACTATATACAAGCGACGATTCCGTGGCTAATCACCACATCTATGTTTCTGCCAAAGTGATTTTTACCCGTGCACTAGCATTGCATTTGCATTTCATCGTGAAATGGTCTCAGAGGTTTTTTTTAATAGACTGTAGACCTATAGGCATTCCGTTACAACAGCTGAAGGCAGATTGAATATATTATTATTATCTGTGCTGGAGACTTTTTATTTTGGAGCATGGGGAGATTGCATGGGGGGGAAAGACGAATCTTCAATATCTTGCTTTGAATTTTGGCCAAGTTATTGTCATTTGTCAGTCATAATATTAATTTGGCATGGCAGTGCCGAAATAGAACCGGAATGGGCGAATGGAACGAACATATTATTACACCTCACCTATTCTAAGATGCATTTACAAAATGAATTAATGTATTTAGGTATGTTCGGCTGTCCTAGTTTTTTTTTTACAGTCATATAGATTGCTAAAAGTTTACCGAATACAAAAAAATGATAAGTGCATGAGCTTTCGTCGACAGCCAGCTGTTGAGTGAGAACCCACAACAGCCAACAGTCTAACTTGAGTTGAGACGAGAGGTTATACCAGTACTACATCTTTGAACTAAAATAGTTCTGGTCATTTTTTATCAGGTGCCATTACAAAGAGCCATATGGATTTTTAGGAGAATATCGCTGGATCATGTGTAGAACCATGGTAGAACCAACCACGGCCATTGGTCCTATACTCCCATCTCACACGCCACCAATAACCGTACATGCCAGTGCCACAAACTGGAGCAATTCTGACAATCGCACTGGTGTTTTTGTTTGTTATGACTGAGAACGCCATGCATACACCAAATGACATTACGGCGGAAATGTGTCACGTAGGTTTCCGCATATAACAATAATAATTACACGAGGAAAGAGTGTTTAAACCAACAAAGTCTTGGAAATAATTACCGTAAGCTAAGCAGTAGAAAGAAACACCTTGGTGTGTCTCAGGTTCCCACGAGCAAAACAAACTCATGCACTCTGGATCGGCGGGGCGTATCGTACTCGTATCTACCTCAAGGCTTTCCATATTCACATTGCATCAATGATGTTGATGGTTGCTGACCCGAGAGTGCGCATGCGCTATGCACAGATGACACCGAGGTGATCTCCATACGAACAGGAAGCCAGCCACTCTTATTACACGTTACGTGCAGTAAAACCTTGTCCGTATTCCATGTACTAGGGAAATTACACGACGGTACGTGGTCAGGGAACGTACGTGATCACCTGAATCAGAGGTTTGTCCCGTAAACAAAGATCGTGAGCGGAATTCATCGGCAATTGACTAAATTACAATTACCATATTGAAGGTCCTAATGAATACATTTCATATCACGACACTGACACTGATAAAGTAGGACAAAATGTAAACAAGAAAGGAAAGGTCGATCACAATTCCTGGTGAAATCATAAAGAAAGTGATTGAAAATTGAAATACAAATTTATGCACTCACACGTTACTTCAAAAATTTAACAAGTATACGAACAAAATAACGTTTGAGCCACTTGTTGAACAAGGAACAGTCAATCAATTGTAAATCAAATCCGAAATTAATATTTGTTGTGCTTCGGTAATACTCGACAGTCCTCGACGTTGTCGGTCGGACACAATTTTAGTTCAATCAAGTTCAACTGTAGCAAGTGGGTGAGATGAGCGATACGCGGGATACAAACACACATAGTCAAACTCAATGAGTTTTAGTAGATCGTCTGTTTGTGGTCGGGGAGTTGAACTTCGTTGAGAGATTATGCGAACTAAACAGATTTTGGCAGTAGTGGAATATGCTAAACAAAACATCCACGATTTTTGCAAGCCGCCCAATAGTAATAACAATAATAATGAAGCCAGGTGATGAGCCGCCCTCGAGCGCCATCTGGGACCCCGTACCAGCCGGAGACACACCCATCCTGCCGACCAGACGGTCCATCCCACGTGGGTGCAGACGTTGTGTGTTGTCAGCACTTGCTCGACCGTCTAAACAATCGATACTTACTGGTACGGCCAATTTAAATCTAATCATTTAGTCCGAATTTGCAAGTATGAATTAATTTCCGGTGAGTTGGTACATCCACATAAAATGGTTTTTGCTTCCGGTCGACGCGACGGGATACCCAAACCCGAACAAACTTCTCCGCAGTCTGCTTGTCGATATTGTAATCATAATAAATCATATGTATGCACTATTGGGGTTGGTTTCGTGGAATAGGGTGAACAGAACTAAAACAGGGCTAGAGCCGGACCAGGAGTGGAGGTACACATGCTAAGATTGTAATCAGATCAGCGAGTATCAAGTACGGAGATCACTGAAAGTGAGTACGTATTAGGAGCAAGACTGAATAACTTCTAAATTATAGCTTGCATACGAGATATATTGTGTTTCATAAACAAAAAACCTTATACCTAGCAGTAAAAAGCAAAATGGATGTAGCCTGTAGTAGGATATGAGTGACATGGTTGCTTGCATGTCAATTGCGTTATTGATGATGTCAAAACAAAAATCCTTGCATTATGCTGGATTCGAACCCACTTCTCAAGGAGTGATTTGACTTACGTCCTTCACCCAAACCGAATGACGATAAGAACCACCACGGATATCGGGAATGTGTAGTGAATTTAAAACATTACAGCACTTTTCGGCTTTCGTGCCACGTTAGGGGTGGGTGGGGCAGATCTCGAGTATCGGAGACACCACCGAGACTTTCTTCTTGTGAGGGCGGCTGGCATCTCTCCTACACATGACCACACGTGACGTGGGGTGGGGTGTATGTATGTATGCCCGTCTGTTCATCTGCTGCATAATGGGTATAACTGATAACGCAAGTGTTCCGGGTACGGCCAGACCGAGCCTCAGCCTCCCACACACCCCTGCGATGATGCCAGAAATGGGCGGCATGGCGCTAACCTGTTTCATGTTGCAACAAGACAAAAAAACATAACAGACGATTTCTATCTCGAGGATTTTCACCCCACTATAATATTCAGAAGCACATCTTCTCGAAAGTTATCAATTTACAATCATCAATTTACAATTTAGCTCGCGTATGATTTCCGAAATCGGGAAATACCTTCTCCCGAAATACTGGTTTGCAATAACAGGTCGATACAGACAGGGGTGGTTCGGGTCCGAAATATAAGTCCTTCGTTGAAAATCCTGGCAATAAAAGTATATTTATTAATCACCTTTATTTCTTTAAAAAAAAGTATTCACATAGCATTCTGTGTCTGTCTTCAATAACGGGGATTTGTGGTTAACACATTTTTTAAAACAAATCTAAAATCGTTTTCAATACATTATTCAAACGCTATGAAATGCAAGTGAAAATGCAACTCGCTCTATGGTTTGCTCTTTGCTGTGTCAATTGTGTCTAGCTCATCCCATCACAATCCTAGATAGATCTCTGCATGTGTCAATACTAAACATTGTTACTTCACACCCAACAGCGTTGCTGGGTCGTACAACAAGGAATGGTGGCGTAAGCTCGACGCATGTGGCACCACCATTTCCCTAATGACGTATGTTACGACTTGGGAGTGTGTGTTTCGTGGTCCTACTCCTAGAGCTTTTTTCGTCGTGACAGAAATCGTTCCGAGTCCGGTTACACCCTTGTGTATATGCATAATCTCTGAAACTCGTGGTGGTGTTGGGTACAGTCGCTATCAAAAACGTCGTGTGCGATGAAGTAAGCAAGTTTGGTTTGTTTTCATATTTACAAGACGAAATAATAATAAAAAATCTTACTCCATTTTGATTATTTTTACTCCGAAAGAGCGGCAAGATAAGCATAGGGCTGAGTCTGACAGTTTGCAAGAAGACAAGAGTACGACATATTATTGTATTATAACAATCTTGTGTAAGTCGTTATAGTTACCAAAAGTACAATCACGACGGGTTTGTCATTAAAAAATGTAAACATTTATTCTGGACCCTGGTCAATAATGAGTATTGTACTATTCGAAGCAGTTTCGTTGTATGTCATTGCACAATCCATTACCATTTTGTAGTAAGTACCCAAGCAATTTATGCATCAGGTAATTTGGTAAATGTTGTTACGGAAAAACATCAGCTGTTTGTATTGGCTAATTCACAGATCTCCCAGTTATTTAGCTAACTAAGTAGGTAAGCAGTAAAACTTATTTTCGCTAAAATTTGTAATAATATGCCTTACTTACAGCTAGCCATGACAAACTATGAGCTAAGGAATGCATGTGGCTATAGTTCATTTTTTGTAAACTTGAAAGTTTATTTATGCCTACTCTAAACACCCACCCCTACAACAAGCTCCCCGCCATCGGTAACTCACAAGTTACAATCACTTCATGGCAATGAAATTAGTTCCGGCTAGAACATTAAAACGTAACGGCAAAAAAAAACAAGCCATAACTTTTGGAAGGCCGTGGATGGGGTATAAGTTAAAGTTTGTACCAAGGAGGAAGGAATAATGTAAGGAGGCAGTGTGGCGTCGTCAAAACCATAGCCACTTTGAACGACAATGGTGGTCGGCGAAAGCCTCGAACCCAAAGCAAGGTCGTCGGTATTATTAAAGCTCTTTGTCAAAGCTATGAACGTTCCAAAACAAACAAAAACGCAGCACATCAACAAAAATTACATTTCACCTCTTTATTATTCTATCTCATTTTAATACAAGAGTTATTATCAACGTATTAAGTATAATCCCATCTGTTTCAGTGCCGCCATATTTGTCGCGATATTGGTCAGCACCAACGAGAAGGTGTAAATACTGCGAAAAACTCTATGTTTTGGTAGCCGCCATATTGGTCAGCACCAACGAGAAGCAGCAAATACTGCGAAAAACTCGATCAGAGAGGTTCAAAACGGCCACGTTCATTTGTACAGCCACAGATTGCGCATGCTGTCTCCTTCCATTATTCATACCTCCTTGGTTTGTACCAACTCTCAGCAATACGCCAACGACAGGCGTCGAAAAACAATTGTTAGGATGGGTTGGGTGGATTTATATTTATGTTGAAAAGGGTTCAAGCCAGACATGCCATGCAGCCACTGCCAGCATCTACTTGAAAGCGCACCCACCCACCCCAGTAACTTAATCCATTACAGACGTTAGGAGGGAGACAATGCTAAAGAAATCTCTTCCTCCTGGGAGCTGAATGGAGGTACCGGAAGTCGTGTTCTTAGGTGGACGCACTCTGCATAATGAAGCGCCTTGTCGAGTGTGTTTGTAGTATACCGTACCGTACCTAGCCCAAACTTAGTTGAGGCACTTTGAGGGGAGGGACGTCACTTACGTGCATGATACGGATGAATAACCTCAGATTAGATTCATTCGCGTGGACGATGTAAGCTATTTTGAACGTAAACATTAGGTAGGCGTTGGGCGGTGGTCGTGCCTATTTTTGCATCACTAGATACTAATGTGAGAGAAAAAATTCGTGAAATCCTGTGCTCGATAGGTTATTTTTCATTTTAAACTGGATCTTTGAAAATTTGTAAAATTTCTTATTTTTAATAATTAACATTATTTTGAAATCTTAGAAATATCCTTCATGATCCTCCTTTCAGTCTTTCACGATAGTAATCTTAGAAGATTGCTATGTTTGTCTACAGCCTACATGGGCCACAGGCGGGATTATGGCAGATATATTGGGAAAGCGATCCTCGATGTACCGTAGTACAGTAATATGTAATATGGTCCGCTTTTGGTTTGATGTTGGTGTCGGTTTCGTTTCCTGCATTGTTGATGTTGGTGTCGGTTTCGTTTCCTGCATTGTATTGACAAGGAATTGGAAGGCCTATGCGTATACCGTTTAGCGTGTCGTAAAAAATTATTCGTTTGGCCAAGCCAAGAAGCATCTGATACACATTTATGAAACATTGTGTAGTTGTCTAACAAAAATAATATGGACAGCCCTACGGTTGTAGATTATCGATATGAGTCAGCTAGAAAAATTAAAATTCTCAAAATCCAAAATCGTAAACATCAATTCCGCTTCCCTGATGCAAAGTTTTGAGAAACTGTGATGAGCCGAGCGAACAAGAATTTGACAAAAAAAAAACATTAATCAATCAGTCCAATAAACTTACTTAGCTAGCCACATAAAGAATTGTATGCTCAATGAAACACACTTGTGTTTTACTGATTTATATTCGAAATTAACAAATGGCTGGCCGAACTAGACCCAACTTGTTTATAAGTAGGCCTACATACTTTATGTGAAGCCATAGGCGAGGCCATAGATCTACTTAAAAATTGTCAATGGAACGTTAGAAAATACAAAAGATGGCTTAAAGACAATGAAAAGACTTAAAACAAGCAAATATGGGAAGTGAAGTGACACAACCAGATGGAATGCAGGATTAAATACCGGTATGTGTGTGCCTTGGTGACACGTATAAAAGTAGTTAGTGGCTGATAACGACGACGCTAGGCCTATCTATCGAGGTAACTGGCATGAATTCAACACTTCCTGATAGGATTGGAAGGAATGCGTATGCGTTGTTGTGTATTAGTACATAGTTAGTAGTTAGTAGTAGACTAATAGGATTGTTATCAATGACAAAGTGAACTGAACTCAAATGCATTAATAGGTTCTTCTTAATCGACTAATATCACACAAACACATATTGTACCGTAAGGCGTAAGCATGGTTTTAGTATTTCCGCCTATTGACTCTTGACAATCTCTCGGCGATAAAGGGCCGAGAAGACGAGTGCACCGGCACTCAGATAGGATAACTAAATTTGAAATCACGATAATTTAAAGAGGAATATTCGCAATGCAATGCCATAAGATCAAACACACTCCACCCTGAAAACCTATGTGCCCATAATATTCTTACGCCGACCGGTATTACGGTTCCACACGGTAACGGTGACTATTTTGTTATCACTCAGATGAGGTGTCAGGGCTTCATCAGTAGTACCATTGGACTGATAAGACTGGCTAACGCCTGAAATGCCTGATCTGTTTAGGGTGTTGGTTATTGTAGGAAGTATGTAGGTTTATCGACAATGCACCATGCGAAGAAAAATTAAGTGGACATAAAAATGTACAAAATATTGGTGATGTTAAATTTGTAATAATGAATGATGTCGAATGTCGATGTCGATGCTCGTTTACACCTTAGGCCTACTAGATTAATTAGTCTCAAAACAGACAATTTCGGATTTCCTCCTGTTCCTTTCATTTCTTTCTGCTAGTCATAGGCCTATAGTCTATCAACGGGGGCGTAGCGGGGGGGGGGGGTCAGGAGGTCTGACCCCCACCCCCTCCCGAAATCAGAAGAAAGGTTATGATAATACAAAATAGCACCACTATGTATGTAGGCCTACTATGAGCATACATATGTAGGCCCTGCATGGCAAGATTTTGTTAACTGACAGAATGTGGATTTTCAGTTTTAAAAATCGACAAAAGCACTATAAAAATTAGTAAAATGTCACTAGGGCTATTTGCAATGTTAAAAATTAAATTTTCTGAGGCTAAGCGACCCGCACTAACTGGGGGCATCCCCCGACCCCCTATTGTACCAGGATACGTACTTTTCCCGAAATGATAGTTTCGTGGGCAATTCTACAAATTTCTGAATAAAACCCACCGAAATTAATCTCCCCCCCCCCCCCCCCTCCGAATCAAAATTCTGGCTACGCCCCTGCTTAAAAATAACAGATGTTTTGACCATACTTGATCAGTGGTCATAATTTGACCTAGCCTACTTAGCCTAGTAATATTATTTTATTTAGAACGATGGTACGGATATTTTCACTAATGTGTAAAGCCAAACACAGAATCCGTGTTGCCGACATCACTCACTATATTAGATCAAAAATACATTATGAAAGAATAAATTCCAATTAATTGTTCCACCTTCAATCGTCGTGTTATCATGCACTAATAAACACCATTAGTCATTTCAGAATTCAGAGTAAAGCACAGCACGGTGAAAAGTTAACCATGCGGCAGCAGATAGGCTTAGAATATATCATATATGATGTCCTCCTTTGTAAATCAGTTTTTTTAACTCAATAAATAAATAAATAAAATAAATCCATTATGTCGCGAAATATTGGCGTATTTATAAATTGCCGTGTCGATTGGATGGTGAATTTACTGCAAATTGATTTTCAAGAAAAACGCCGAGGCGCACAGGTATGCATGATGACGTTGACGTGCACTTCAACCCTGCAAGTACAAGTGAGACCCCCCCCCCCCCACCCCCACCAATACAACCCCCGGCACACACAAAAAGAAAAACTAACACAAATCAGAGTTCTACACAGTACATGGGTAAACTAAATCGTTTCACGTACAAATACTCACTTTACGACTTCAGATAATTAATTAACAAGTTTTGCTCATCACAACACGGTTCGAGTTCCTAGCCATAAACCATGGGCATAAACACCAAGACCAAAACAACTGACAGAGCAGAGCAGCCATCGAGTATTCACGAACACACACGAGACAAGCAAAAAGTTCAGAACCTCGAGAACAATGGCTCAGAAGCTGCACACGGTAATGCATTATTTACTAGCGTTTGCTGATCGACAGTCGTTGCAAATGCAAAATAAAAATATATTAACTAGGCCTATAGGCCTACTTAGTATCCTATATGGTTATCTTATGGACTAAAACTCGAAGGATAACTTTTTGCAGTTCGGACTTCGGTTGGACGAGCCATCCCTGGAGTTTACTCATTTCTAAGACCAAAAGTGACAAATTGGGCCACTCCTATTATAGTAACTGGGCAGCCTCGCTGCTTTCCGAGCTACGCAACCAAATCCAAAGCCCCCACCCCGAATAAAATCATGAGATGAATAACATAAGAGCCTAAATACCAAACTAAACTCACTGTAATAAATTGCATTTCGACATTCTCAAGTAGGCCTAGGGATTTAAAGTAGCATTCTTCTACGATATGTCATGGGTGATGGCGCCAGCAAGCTTTACTCAGTTCATTGTTTGACTTACCTGCAACGCTGCCACACATGACGTAAACTTATTCTCTGCTGTGCTGCGTCTGTGTCAAATATTTACACATTGACTAATCCAGGGCGGTGTTTTAGCATTTAAATGAGGATGTCACATAATATCAAGCAGACAATAAAATACTTGCATACCTATTAAGAGTTCATGTAAGAAATTAGGTATTTTTATACGTAAATTCTTTGCACGTGGCCAGTTGACATCACTTATGCCCGGAACGTGTAAGCTTACAGCTGTTATCATGACAACAAAACAGAGAACACAATGAAGTGAACTTCTGGAGGAGGTATTGCGTGCACAAAGTGTAGGCTTACCCATAGTCACACAACTAATTTTTATATTGCAATTTTTAGGCCTAATCTGACATTAATTTCTATTGTTTTGGTAACGGTAGACTACTCTGTTGCACAAAATTACATTACAATTATAGCTTTACGGTAAAGATATAAACATAACATTCAACATTTTGGTGCTATCGTTTCGTGGTTGGAGTACGGTTTTTCCTTCATTTTAATCTGTATGTATATACCCAAATAAATATTAACTAAGCAAAGGGATGGTAAAAATAAATATGCAAATCTCCCGTCACTCACTGAACCCTTGACCGACTCCCGACAAATTTCTGCGACAGAAAAAGGAACACACTCACACACGTGAGGTGAACTCACCTAATTTGCTTATAGGCCTAGCCTTATATAAATTTTTTAAACGAGCTATAGGCCTACAGCCGCTACAACTTCTATGATATCTTATAAAATCTAATTATTTTTCAATTAGAAAACAATTAGCCGAGATGCGCTTTGGTTCAGCTAACGTTATAGCCTACATTCCGTGCTTGACCAAGACCGCCACAAATTATACATACAATCCAACATCGGTTCGATGAAGTTCGAAATAACCATCAGAAGGCCAAGATTCTAGCAAAAATGTGCGCTCGTACCTCAAGTTCGAATCGGCTCGAACTAAAATCTGTAAATATCGACCACAAATTAACATTTCATGGACTCGCAAGAAAAAATCTGAGAATTAAAAAGAAAGAGGTGTTGGAGGACGATAGAAAAGAAAAAATACATTCGTACGAAGAGACGAGTCTGCCCACTCAGTTTCTAGTCACATAAGATAACTTTAACAAATGAAGTTCGAAAAGTACGATATACCGTAGTACAGAACACTGGCCTATAGACACTTTGTGCCCAAACAAAACCTATTTCAACATGGATACGGTTCTAATTTCAAATTAAATTGCAACCAAATGCAATGAACGTTAACTAAATTTGCAATGCTTATCAACACAGTGAATTTTGCAATTTAAAAAATTTGCATTTAAGATTTAACCTCACCCATAAAGGAAATGACGTACTATCTCAGTTTTTGGTAACTATCCTTGCTACCGAGTTTCTATTTTTCGTCTCACCAACGACGCCAACAGTGGTGGGGGAAGGTGGGGTGCTATTTATGGCGCCTGTTAGTGGTTGAATTTTAGGGTTAGGGTGTCTATTGTTAGGGAAAATTAAACGTTTAAAGCCACTGGTATTTTCTATAACGCTCTGCTGCAAATTTTACACGTGCAACTAACCCAAATTCATATATTATATTGGTAGGTAATCATTTTATTTAGCGACATTTCAAGTTATTGAAATTTGAAATCCTTTGTTTTTACCCCCACAATAACAATACTAGGAAAACGCTTAAGTCCCGTCGCGTTGTTGAGCGAGCACCGGTACGTGCAACACTGACTGTACTTATTGACCCTGCAAAATTTCATAACGATCGGAACATTTTTTTTATTTTTTTTAAATTTTTTTAAATTTTTTTTATAACCAACGATCGGATTTTGTCCAAAAACTATACAGCAACCCGCATAGATGGTATGTAGGCCTACATGTGTGCAAAATTTCAGGTCGATCAGAGAAACGGTGCGACCTGTACCGAAGCAGTAACAGAAAAAAAAACAGACATTCGAGCCAAAAGAGTCAAGTGGAGACGCTCGCTCAACAATGTCGCTTGCTAAGTAAAATATGTGTGTATGGCCGCGAAAAAAGTTTCAAAAAGACGTGAGCCAAACCTCTTCACGTGTGGGACTCCCCTGTGTAGCGGGGTCGGTTCTCACGCACATGAAGTAAGTTCAAGTAACACGTGATACCGGTGACGTCACAACTACAGCGAGCGCGGCTGTTTTTAGTGTACACTTACTTGTCTTGTCTAGGGTGTAAGATGTGCACTTTGCATGTAGGACCTGGCGCGTCGCGGCAATCGACAAGTTCGCTCTTACAATGTTTTTACGAAGTCGAGGCATTTAGTATTACTAAGTCAAATCGGGATCAGGTCAATGCAACACTGACCAGGTGAATGATGATCACTCGACCACTGATGATAGGGCATGGGCCAAGCGGCCAAGCCAAACCAGATCGCAATTATACCAATCTTGGATTGATTCCTACGAGCTTAGGGATAGCCCACCATGGATGCTGCTATTCACCCCTTAGCCCTGTATATGGACCATTACTATATGTATAGCTCGATTTATTTACGTGTAAGCCTACTACAAACTAATTTCTAAATCGGTGGACCTACCATTTTTCATGTCACCACGCACAGTGTACAAAGAAGGTGTATTATATTCTATATATATATTCTTCTTAATTCTTATAAAGATTCTGATTTGTAGCTACAAATTTTGCGTAGTTATGTTCGAATGAAAACGGTGGCAAACAAGTCGCCCGTGGTGGCCAGAGGGACGTGGTTCGACCCTGTGTGCGTGAATTTTCGTCATCGCCGTTCATTCTCTTATTATATCGACACTCATCCTCCCGCATCGCACACTTACATAATTATCAATTTCAAGAGTCCGTGTTGTTACACCATTCGTAGTCGCTAAGGGCGTGTTTGGGAGTGATTGTAAAAAAAAGTGCAATAGCGTTAGTAAGATGAGATTGCTTGTGTTCGTTTGAGTGCTCCGGGTGATTACAAAGCCAGCCAGCGAGGTGGGATTTACTTGCTAATCGGATTAACAGCGCGTCAATGGACATAAACCTGTTGGGTGGGTGTTGTAACTTGTAATAATGGGTCAACGTCTTATTATACTAGCATGGCCACGAGGTCAGGTCAACGATTGTCATGCAGACTCCAGCAAACCGCATTTGAATATGTAATTCTATTTTGAAATTTCTCGGGACAGTTGCGCTCGGACAGCGCTTTATAGGTACATTTAGTGTGTACGAACTTTAAAATATTCATAACATTTTTTTCGTAAAATTCTTCAGTCGGGATTGAAGGTGGCTGGTGCCGAATCGACAACGGTTTGCTAGCCCAGCCATTACATGTAAACTGAAATTGTGCAGCCTACTCCATGATAACATGCATAACAATATTATAAATAACTAGTCATTGGAACCCCATTTCGAATTCTTCTTTTTCTCGATTCTAATATCAACTCCGTAAAAATTAGGAAGTAAAATAAAATGGAACTATAGGGCCTTTTCTTGACGAATTTTGCCGATTTTCCAAAATCTTAAATCAAACAAATAAATTGAATGTGTTACTTGTTATTTGAGAGTGGGGTGGGGGATAGTGAACGAAGTGAATGTCTGCTGTAGAAAAAAAGTTAGGTCATTTGATTTGCGATCTACCGGTGAAAACTTTAAAACCTTGCGTTTTTGTGCGTTATCATATCAATATTTCTCATCAAAATCGTTAGGCCCTATGCGTGTGTCAGTACAAAAATACAGTAGATATAGAATGGCCTAGAGAGTACAAATATTCTTCCTCTTGAGCGGCTTTGAGGGTGAAATTTCGCCTACGTAAACTATGGAGAGTCAAGAAAAGAGTGGGCCTACAAAAACACTGCCGAAAGTTGAAAATGTGAAAGCTTTTATTTACATCGTTTACAATCTAAACAACCTTTGTGAGCCGACTTGACCGATCGGAAGGCACTTCCTTCAGATTAGTATGCCATGATAAATATATTGTAACTAAAAGCCGACAAGACTGTCCAGGAAGGAAACACCAACCGCCCTCCACGGCAAGCTATGCGGACAGCCAGTGGATAATTTGTGAGGTGTGTTTTCAATTCCAGAACTAAGTTGAGTGTCTGGCCGGTGAGGTTTCAACAAAGAAAGGGTAATTATGCCGTTGACAAGTTTTCCAAAGAAAGTTATGTTGGCTGATAATCTAATTATTATTATTATTAATTAGTAAAATGATGATTGCATTACTGTTTCCCTATATGGGGGTGGGAGTTCATCCGTTTGCAACATTTCAGACTCAGAGAGTTAGAGATGACATGGTTTTAGTTTTACCAAGCTTTATATTCATTAATTTTTTATGGAAGAAGCGTCACAAAATGGTCCAAAACATAGGACACTGTGGAAAATGCTTATTAGCCCATGCCCCTCAATTCGCATTCATATTTTAATTGAAATAAGCACTTCGACTTTTCTTCCACTAGTGAGGTTACTAACATACTGTTGATTATTTTTTATGGCGCGAAAGCTGCGCTTATGGGTATGGGTCTTCAATCTTCAATCCTTCATCTTCATGCACAATCATCATTTCGGAACCCCCGCTCCCGCTTATGTTTCGGGCAATCCAATATACTGCTCATCAAGCGCCCCCCCCCCTCAGCCCCCACTAGAAATTTTCCGTGCTGTGCTGATACCCCCAACCCCAAGCAAAGGTGGTACTTCGTGTATTCAAGTTGGACCCTCCTAGCCGAAGAAGTACCGCTAAGGTAAGGTAGGGCCTACTCAACCTTTTACGGATTCCCCCCCCCCCCCCCCAGGAAATAATAATAATTGTCATTACAATTACAATGAAACATTAAAAACGTCAAATGAATTGTGAACTAATCATTAAATGTTTGTTCAAAATTTAACAAAACAAAATATTTTAAGCTATTCTTTGTTTTTTGACTAGTCCCTAAAATGCTTTGAAAAGTGAAACTCCAAATGTCACTTACCAAAGAAATCTTCCCAGCTGAGGGATCCGTCCGAATCCCACCCATCGGGAGCATTCCTCTTTGCCGCTAACTGCACAGATGTCATAGTTGACCGATTAGCAAATTCATGGATGATGATAATTTCACCGCAGTCTTCATGTAAGACAATCACACACTTCTTTTCACTAATTAAACTGCGTTCACCCTTCATGAGCTGCGGACCCAATCGAACTCACTCACACGAATAGTAACGTAACTTACTAATGGTCCGCAAACGAATGCGAAGTAAATTAAGAATCAAACTCTTGAGTATTGAAAGTGCTACGACCGTGTTTACATACTTCCCGCTAAATTCATTCACTGTCACACGTCAAAGTTACGTCAACTAGAAACAAAGGCACAAACGCGCAGACGCCGCTACACTGCTGCACTGACGAGTAAAATCAGAGAAACACTTCTTGTATCGAAAGTCGAAACGACGAATGAACAATCCGACCATTTTCGTATCACTGACTCAACCTAGTAGTGAAACAAGCAAGTATAGCAATAGTGGTAGCGTAGCGTACAGGTGGCAGCACCATACTGCACGGCATGAGAAATGCTTCCCATTGACACGCGGTAAACTTAAAACATCAAAACACTGAAACCTCGAAAACCGACACACGGAGTAACCCTTATAATTGGTTATAACAAGTACCTTCTATAGGCGCTCCACGCTAAGAAAGGAGTGCGCGCGCTTTTAAGGGTGAATGTACCCATCAGCAGGCTCCAATTTAAATAACGATCGCTGATTGGCCCGTCGAAAGCGCGCGCATTCCTTTCTTAGCGTGGAGCGCCTATACCTTACATGTTCCCGCTGAGGGCGCGAATCTGCCGATATTAGACAATTTGTTTGATCTGTAAATAAAAGTAAAGTTTTATTGGCCTGTAGATCATTACATGATACAAACATTGTTATAGGCAACGTCATTGTCAGTATGTAAACTTACAAACGAACTATTCTTATAAATAAGTTGTCTAGATAAATTAAATAAATCATTGAAGTCAAATATTGTTAGTACCGGTACCTCTCACCAGTCACCACTCGCGGCGGTCCTTTTGGAATTTATTGTGTGGGTGGATCCCAAATACAGTGTTGTGGTAGGCTTTAGTGATGAATGAAATAAATCTTTATTTCTATGAGCGTATAATGAAGACTCAAATGACTACTCCGGAGAAAAAACTAGGACGTGTTCGTTTTCCGTTTTTGTATTCTATTCACGATTATGGCCAAACGGCTATGCCGATCTTCATGACATTTTCTGGTCACCTTCGAAATTTGTCACGTTACTTCTCATGAAAATAATATTGCACTTCATACGATTTATTTCGATTTACAAACATTTATTTGCTCTCTTCTATCTACAATCTACATTACAATTGACGACTATAGACGACAACAAACTTTCTTAAATTCCACTCAATTAAAATGTGTGATTTTATTTTATGAACATAACGGATGCCTCGCAATTGATAAGTGTACAAAGTGACTTTTTCATAGATCTCAAATTTTGAAAAAATTATACCTGCTCCCCCTATTTTCACTGTAAGTCACAAAAAGAGTGACCCACCACTCCACCGCCCCCGCCCCCTCCCCCCTTAAAATGATGTCACAAATAATAACTTTCAACCCCTCCCCACTTCTTTAACCACACCGCCCCGCTGTTCCCATAAACATTATATTGTGAAAAATCAGTCGCGTCTATATCAAATATTGTATTCGTTATGTTCACTAAAGGGTACTATATAAAACGATAAAACATGTTTTTAGTAAAAATAATGAATTATATGCTGTGCTGTGCTTGTATGTATTTCACAGCAAGCATTACACCCACCTACACATTGTCACAAGTTATTTTTTTTAAATTTAAACTGTGGAACATCTTTTTCTTTACTTCTGTGTTTTTTTATTTGCACTCCCGACATTTCAATACCGCAATACGTAATACGTTAAAAAATATATCGTATTTAGAGTCTACCCACTCAGTTATATAACTGATTTTCAGTGGGGGAAATTAAACCAAAGCGACCAAAGCCAATCCTGTAAGCCCCGACGCAATCTACGAGAGAGCGATAACCAAACAAAATTAATATCGATATTTATAATAGGAAATATTTTAATACTTCAATCTGCCTCAGATAGATTGAGATTATGATACTCACGGTCGTATTGAAACGTGAGGAGTTTAAATAAAATAAATAAATAAAAAAACAATAAAATCGAACACAACACAGTGAACACACACAGCGAAATGATCTATTCTATATTATTATCTATCTTTCTTTCTGCCTTTCTAACTTCTATTTGGGCTGTGAGTGCATAAAGTTAAAAAGGAAAACAGATCGTCATAAATTTACACGAAATCCATCAAATGTTGCTTGGAATAATCACAAGCACAACCCCTTTCATCCACACCCTCGGCTCCCTACGGGCATTGATTAATGAAGGCTATCTTTAATCAATGCTACGGGGTAGACAAGTGACACTGACACCCAAATGATTCAGATTCACAAGTCAATAATCTAAAAAGTACATTTTACTATTTAGAATAGACGACGTTGTTCCTTCACAAAAGTCAAGCGGTACTCGTAAATCATACCTTTGATCACTTATCGTTTGATATGGTTTGATCATGGCGTACTATTACAATACAAACCCATTGTTATGGTTTGATCATAGAGATCAAACGACTAACTACTATGAATGACTATGAGTATGACTGATAGTCTCTATGGCTCGATGTTCGATGTCACCGTGGACTTTTGTCTTTATATTGTTTACTTTTATTTTTCGTCTGTATTGTATAATATACCATTTTGGGTAGCACTAAATGCCATTGATAAATTTCTCTATGATACATAACATCTGCACATGTTTAAAAAAATAAAACATCAAAATTAATGCTCAAGCACCATAAACGAAAACGCTCATCCATCACCGCTACTGTAAAAAAACTTTGTTAACAAAATGAAAATGAATTTAAAAAACATTAATATAATGTTGCTCTGCGCCACAAACACTATTTTATTTCTCTGTCACAAACGAAACGATCATCATTCAAGCGTTTGTCGGAGTACCCGCAGGAGGACGTGGGCTCGAACTTCGCATTTAATTAGGCATGAGTCATTAATTTTGTAATCGTCCTTCATCGTCATCCATCATCATTCATTGTCTCTAATAGCCTTACATTAGATGTACGTACTACGACAGACGTCAAATAACAAAAATCATTTATCATCATCGAAACTGTCTAGTTTGAAAAAATATTATTACCGCCTAAAAGCATTGCCTTGTATTGATTGGTTGAAGTTTGGCTACTGGCCAGAATGCATGCAGCAGATGTCGACCGTTGCAAAGAAGTTTGACTTCTTGCGGGTTGCGGCTTTCACACTTGCTTTCACACGATATTCGCTTTACGTAGGCTTACCATCGTTAATTGCTTATACATTTGACCAAATATTTAACTCAAAGGGCATTTTACAAGGTGAAGGATCCGTTCCAAACCCTACGCTAGCTAGGCTAGGGCCTAGTTAGGCCCAGCAGGTAGCTCACAAGTTTGGAAGAAGTTTGGAGGTTAAATTTAAAAATGGAGAATGACATTTTAGAGGAGTTAAATGATGTTGGGTAAGTTTTCATCGTTTCAGTTGATTGTGTTTTGGTGTTGACTAGGGGATAATGCATGATTTTACCTCGACAGGGATATTTCATACACAAAAGCCGCCTACCTAGGCCTAGGTAGGGCTAGGCTAGGCCTAGGGCCTACTAGATGTTTGTTTGTTTTTATAAGCAGTCTAGCTAGACCCCTAGCCTTATCCAAAGATCATCCCTGGACCCTATTCATTTGGTTGTTGAAAAGGGACTGGCGTCGCCGGCTAGGTAGTAGGGCCGTAGGGCCTAGGCTAGGCTAGGCCTAGGCCTACTAGGTAGGCTAAATCCTTTCATTATCCTGCAGAAGGAATTATTTCATGGCTGTGGATATTTTGTAGGCCGTGGATAGTCGTACGGTCAGCCGTATTACTAGGTAGTGAAAAATTATTCGTATGGCCAATGATTTGATTGGATGGAGGCGCGCCGTAATAGAAGTGTCGTCCTTCGTTGTCCTTTCTTGCTGTTTTAGTAACAAAAAACGGTAAAAATGCCGTATAGCATAGGCCTAGCGCCTCACGCAAAATACACGTGGAAAGGGTGGTACTTTTTCGGTTGGTATGGACAGTTTTTTTTAGGTGTACCTACAAAACCTTTAACGTCGCTATTTTAAATCTAAAGTACCTACTGATCAAAAACTGTCCATACCAACCGAAAGAGTTCCGAAAAGCTTAGGTACGCGGGAGGGGGGGGGGGGGGGCGAAGCACGTATGTTTTAATAATAATAATGCAAGACTTTGCTTCGCACCCCCTCCCCCTTTCCCGCGTACCTAAGCGTGTCGTGGAATATCACAGTGTTGAAAATAGTGTATTTTGCGTGAGGCGCTATACGGCATAATTACCCAAAAAACCTTCAAGACCTTTACGGGTAACATTGCTTATATAAACGAAAGTCCTTTTTGGTAACCGTCGACGTTGTCCTTTTTGCTGTTTTAGTAACAAAAAACCTTCAAGACCTTTACCTAACGTTGCTATTTTAAACAAAAGTCCTTTTTTAGGCTGCCTACACGTCAAGGTGTAGAGATAAGGCTTTTTCTTCAAATAGGCCTAGGCCACAACACTTTTAAATACTTTTATTATCGGGTATCTCTGTCGTAGAATTGCGTTCGCGGCGAGGTCGAATGTAGTGAAATCGTTTACAGAAAAACATGGACCTAAATAGAATGGTAAAAATAACAACCTAACGAAGATTTGAACCGCCGACCTTTCGCATAGAATTCGGATGTGCTTCCACTCTGCCGCACTGCGCTGTGATGTTTGAAGCTATTGGCCTAGTTAAGTCGGTATATCAACTTGGAAAAACTTTTAATATGTTAAAGGTGTTATTTTTAGAACTTTTGTTAAAAGGGGAAAAATCCCAAAAAATTCTGCGCGCTGGGCAGCGTTTTAGTGGTTTTCCGGGCAAGGGGAAATTTGCTCTTGTCGCCCGGCTCGCTGGCTGATTGAGCCGTAGCGCCCCTTGGTCCCCCCCCCCGCATAAAAAAAACTTGCAGTATAGTATCACATTAAATAGGCGTAAAAGAATGTGCTCGCTGAAGTAATTTTTGTAAAAATTTCGTCTATATATAATGGTGTAGTTAAGGTCGGTTTTCCTATGCGACGGCTGTACGCGTGTGATCACACTGCTTTATAGGTAAATGAAAGGAACGCTTCCCAGACGCTCTGTAGCCCCGCGACTGATGCGGGTCTAAATAGACGCTTGAGCCGGACGACTCACTGCTCTGGGGCAGTCTAGCCCACCCAAGCGCGAAGTTTTTCCTATATTAAATAATGAACTATTGTTGTTTTGAGTGCAAAAAGTAATTAAAAGGTCAAATTCAAACGGAAAAAATTTTCCCAAACACTAGCATCGTCCAAAAGGTCTCTGTATTTGAAACTTTTAAAAACCCCCCTCCTTCCCGCCAAGTACTTTGGGTTTTGGTCACTTTTTTTAATTGATTTTTGCATTTAGTAACAAATTTTTCCTCTTCCTTCTTCAAAAAAATATGTACCAAAAATGTTTCCCCATTTTTAATCACGTGGCGCTGAAACAAGAGTCGCGGCATAGAAAATTTGAACAAGCGGCTCTGATCCGCGGCTAAAGCCGCGCGGCTATAGTAGTTTCAGTCGTCGCATGGGAATCCGACCTTTAGTCTAAATTTTAAAATGGTGATCAAGTGCAGGTAAAATATAAAAATAATAATAGAAATAAAATTACACAAACAGCTATCATTTTTTCGGTTTCCAAACTGTGATAAGTTATCATAAGCATACCAGCAAATATTGTCATACTTGTCTTTATTTTTCAAAAAAAAATATTTATTTTATTATTTTTCCTGTGCACATTTTGTCCTAATATTGTGAGCAAATGCATGTATATGCAATAAAACAATCATATGTGGGAATCATTCAAAATCAATGATAATAAACAGTCATTCTTTTATACAAGAGCGTTGTGCGCGAGGTTAAAACCAACTTAAGCCCCAAACCATCTAGCAGACAATCACATTAGAAATAGAACCTTCCTAACACGACTGTACATGACACAAGCATGCACTCACATTTATCTGAGGGTCGTAACACCTAGCGCGCAATCTGTGTTGTATACGTGATAAGTTATGCGTACTTGAGGTACTTCTTTCCACGCACTTTGGGCTACCAACGCACTCGTTTTCAAACAAATACATATCATTTCTAATAAAAAAAACCAGATGACGATAGGGTGAGATGCCAAACCCCCCCCCCCCCCCCCAAACACGCACAAACACACATATCACACATTCACAACATGAATATTATGTTGCTGCATGAACGTACTGCTTAAACGTATATATCAATAAATGTTTCATATTTGGTACCTAGATCATAATGTAATGTGAATTTGACATACAAAATAACATGTTTTACACAGGTGCCCTAGAATCTTACCACAAAGAAAGACTCAAGTATCTTCCAAAGCGAGTTCACTATCCATACGAAGGAATAGAAGCACGTGGTATACTCGCTATACTTGATCATAATCATCATAACTGATAATAATTCATCATCATCATCATATCATCATCTTCATCATAATTGGTGCTCTACAAACGAAACGCACAGCTGCGAGAAATCGACTGATTGGGTCTTGAAAGCCGAGCACTTCGTAACGCGAGCCGGCCGCGAGCCGGCTACACGCTCGGGTCGACTCGATGAGTGGCCGCACAGTGACGTCATTTTTAGGCCACTAGTTTTCGTGCAGTGATATTTTAAAACTCTATTTACTTAGCAACCAGATGTCCGATCAAGCTGCATCTAAGATCTATTTCCGTGAAATTGAATGGTTCAAGATATGCTATGAAGTGCTACCAAGATGAGATAATTCCTTTAAGCATCAGAAGTGCTACCAAGATGGTATTATTTCACAATCAGTTCTAAGTCGTAAGGCGCAAGGCCTAAGGCGTAATAATTTGTATTGCCGAGTATGTATTTCAATCAGAACGTTCACAACACGTCCCAAGTCGCAAGGCGTATGGTTTATGTCGTAACGAATTGCCCAAAATCCAATTCTTACGACGGTTTCTTACGACGAGCCAATCACGGACAAGGAAACTCCACAGCTGACTGTACGCGCATGCGCAATACACAGGAGCAATGAAAAATGGTATGGTTGTTGTAAACGCCTAGCATTTCTTACGACTTACGCCTTACGCCTTAGACCTTGCGCCTTACGACTTAGAACTGATTGTGAATGATGCTTCAGGTGGTATCGTTGATGACCGTACGACTAATTTTTCGCTAGTAATACGGCCGATCGTACGATTATCCACTCCGTATTTTGTATGGTCAGCTGTAATAATATTAGTCCTACGAAATTATTCGTAGAAGGCCTAGACGGTCTTTGGGTCCCGAAGATACGGTCAAAGATTTGATTGGCTGTAGACCCCTATAGGCCTACCGTAATTAGACAAGTGAGCGCAACGAACATAGTCTACAATTCAAGATAAACGGCGCTTTTTCTGTGACTGTGCGTGTGTGTGTGCGTGTGTACTATAAAAAATCAGCTGAATCGCTGTTACAGATTGCGCTGAAATTTTAAACAGACATCTGGTAGGCCTATGAGTTTACTGAAAACTGCTAGCAAAATGAGCAAAATCCATTCCAATTTAAGCCTAGGCCTACAAGAAATAATAAATTGAAAAATAGGCTGCAAATGTGCAGGATTTAATTTTTTAACGACAATGGTTTTGTTCTTGGAGAAATCTTATTTCAGGCCTAGGCCTATTTTGTATTTATCAGGCCGTGAATGCATATTATGCAGTGACCAAGGTAGGCTATAATGAATCTTCCACGCTCAAGGTTCCCCCAAATCCACTGGGAGATTGAGTAAACCTTATCATTTTTTTTGGTGTGGCTCTTTGGTCTTGTGGTTAGCATCTCTGCTTCCAATGCAGAAGGCCAGGGTTCGATACCTGCTAAAGTCAAAAGTTTTTTTAACTTCTGATTTGGACTTATGTCCATCAGTTCTTGGGACATTAGGAATTTGTAAACGGTGAATAAATTTAAAGTTGTTCTGAATCGGCCTTCGCCTTGTTGATTCTGGCGTTAATTCGCGGCCGATCGCATTGTCCATACCACTGATTGCTATATTTCCTATTAAAATTATTGATCTTTGGATGGTTATCGCTCACTTGTCGATTGCGTCGGGGTTCGGGGACTACATGCTTGGCTTGGTCGCTTTGGTTTACTGTCCCCCACCGAAAATCAGTTATGTGACTGACTTGGTAGACTCTAAATAGGCCTACGGATTTATAAATTTATTTACACATATTTCCTACTGGCTATATGTAGGATCAATCTATGAGATCCAGTACGCGTATTTTTAGATTAATTCATCGGTTTTGAATAAAACAATCATGAAACCTCTATAATTTACTCAATTTTGCTGAACTTCGGGAATTTTTTCCAAGTGTAGGCCTAGGCCTACAGATTTTTTAAACGCAAATTTGCATACTGATAATCAACGTTTGAATCAATGTGAATGCGCACGTTAATTTGGTTTTATTGTAAGAAAAACAGTTACCTAGGTGGAAATTTCCAGAATTGAAATCAATGTTTTTAATTTTTGATTTTTATTGTTTTGGACTTAGGCCTACCTCTCAAATTGATTTTTAATGCTAATTCTTGGCAACCAAGTGTGGATATCAATATAAAGGAACTCTATTTTGATGAGCGTAGCGAGCGAAGCGAAGATTCCATTTCACTACACTGGAGAAATAAATCCGGAATGTTTTTTTTCCTCCTTTTTTTCCTTTGTATTTTTGTGTGTTTGTTAACACGATTCCAGCTAAACCAATACTCCAATTGAGATGAAATTTTCTGGAGGCCTTCGAAATCTGTGAACTTAGAACTGCGACGTTTTTGAACGCAATCGAAAAATTATTTCTCATAAAAATGACAATTTTACGATTTTTTTAAAATTTCTTCGTCTGTTAACACTGCACTGACTGTTGTTGCTTTATCCGATAGTAATTTTTTTCACAGAACGTTAATTTTATGAATTAAGATAGGCTGTGGCTATTTAACCGTAGCTACGGAAAAATTACGTTAAACAATTTAACCGTAGACTGTACGGTAACAAAAACATCTTCCGAGACCTTTAACGTTGCTATTTTAAACGAAAGTCCTTTTTCGGTTGTCGTCGTCCTTTTATGCTGTTTTATTAACAACAAAAAACCTTCCAATACCTTTAACGTTTCTATTTTAAACAAAAGTCCTTTTTAGGCTGCCTACCTAGGCCTAGGCCTAGCACTTTTTAAACGCTTTTATCATCTAGAATTGTGTTTGCGACGGGGCCGGATGTAGTGAAATCATTTGCAGAAAAAACATGGACCTAAATAGAATGGTAAAAAAACCGACCTTTCGCATAAAATTCGGACGCGCTACCACTCTGCCACAATGCACTGTTATATTTGAAGCAATTGGCCTAGTTAGGTGGTATCGTACTGCTACGGACGATTTGTTATTGTTCATTTGTCCGTAGCCTACGGTTAAATAGCCACTACCGTTAAGATATTGGTGTGATATTTGAGTGGAATCGAATAATTATTTCTCATGATAATTGCAATTTTTTACGTTTTTTTTTTTTTTTAATTTCTTCGATTTATAACACCTATACATGCTTTATCCGATTGTAATTATTTTTTCACAGAACCTTAATTTTATGAATTAATATATTCGTGTGAAATTTGAGCGTAATCGAATATTATTTCTTATAAAAATCGCACTTTTACGCTTTTTTTCGTTTTAAAAAACATACCTACGCTCATCCAACAACGCGCTTGAAAAAGCGTTTGCAAAGCTTCCTAGTAACACCAACATTCACATGGTTTTAAAGGCCTGCATTACTATTAGGGGGGCAGGGGCCTATTCATTTAACTTTCTATTCTTTTCTTTCATCTCATTCGAGTTTCGTTTTCATGTATTCTTTGTCAAGTTTCATTAATGCATAACTCGTTTCTATATACATACTCATCCGTGTTGTACGTTTAGTTCGATATTGTATATATATATATTTGTTTGACATGAAATTACTTTGCCTATTTGAAGTAGGCCTAACAAGTAGGCCTATTAATATATCAAACTTATGAAGGTATATTATTATATTAACATATTAGGGCCTATATCAGTACGTATTTGGATGAGCGTAGCGAGCGAAGCGAAGATTCCATTTCACTAGGCTACACTGGAGTAAAAAATCCGGAATGTTTTTCTTTTTCTTTTTTTTCTGTTTGTATTTTTGTGTGTCTTTTAACACGATTCCGGCTAAACCGATACTCCAATTGCGATGAAATTTTCTGGAGACCTTCGAAATCTCTGAACTAAGAACTGCCACGTTTTTTAGCGTAATCGAAAAATTATTTCTCATGAAAATCGCAATTTTACGATTTTTTTCGATTTAAAAAAAATTCCTTCGGCTTATAACACCTACATGTCTTTTCTGATTGTAATGAATTTTCCACAGTAGGTACCTTTATTTCATGAATTAATATTATATTCGTGTGGAATTTGAGCACAATCAAAAAATTATTTCTCATGAAAATCACAATTTTACGATTTTTTCGATTTTTTTTAAACATTCTTCGACTTATAACACCTACGTGCTTTAATTATCCGATTGTAATGATTTTTTCACAGAACCTTAATTTTATGAATTTATATATTCGTGTAAAATTTGTGCGCAATTGAATAATTATTTCTTATGAAAATGAAAAGAAACACCCACATAAAAGACAAAAGAAAGTTAACCATACCAATAATAGATTATGCTCTGCTCGAAGATTGCTTAACAAATTCTCCAATAAAAATTGATAACAATATGACTGCAGATGACATGTATGAAGAATTTCAGGGTAAATTAAATCAGCACATACAAAACAGTACACATGTTAAAACTAAAAAACCTATTGACACCTCAACGTGTCCATGGATGGATGCTTACTTGATTTCACTTATCAGTAGAAGGGAAAAAATGTATAGAGAAGTGAAGAAACATAACTTTACTGAACCTTTGCACAATGAATTTAAAAAATTTAGAAATCAGGTGACCAAAGAAATAAGGTTTAAAAAGCAAACTACTTCAACACTAAACTTAATAGCAATCTAAAAGATCCCCAAAAATGTGGAAGGTTTTGAATGAAATAATGTATAACAAAAATAAAGGAGGCTCTGTCACTCCTACAATTATTGAAAAGAATGATATAAAAATTACTGACCCTTTCTCTATTGCTAACGAATTCAACAGCTATTTTATAAATGTTGGGAATGACTTAGCCAAACAAATTCCTACATCTCCTAATGATACCGTAACTTACACTCACTTACCAGACAACAGCCATCAATCTTTTTTCCTTATTCCAACAGACAAAATCGAAGTGTCTCGCACAATCCAAGGACTAAAAAACAGTAGAGCAACGGGTAAAGATGGCATTCCCACAAGTATTCTTAAACGCTATCACAAACAGCTATCCGAACCATTGAGCACTATAATAAATAAATCAATGACCTCAGGTAAAATGCCAACAAACCTCAAAGTTGCTAAGGTTATTCCAATATTAAAGGGGGGAAGTCCAACAGAGATAGGCAATCACCGGCCCATCTCAATCCTTCCAGTAATTTCTAAAATCATTGAAAGGATAGTGAAAGTGAGGCTAGATAAATACTTGCACAAGATAAAATTTCTGTATAATGGTCAATACGGCTTTCGCAACCATTCTGGTACGGAACCCGCAATTGTTGATCTTATCTCTAAAATACAGGAAAAACTTGATAAGGGTGAATATGTAAGTGGCATTTTTGTAGACTTACAAAAAGCATTTGATACAGTCAATCATGAGATTCTCTGCAGCAAGCTTGAGAGGATAGGGGTAAGAGGTGTAGCCTTAGAATGGTTTACAAACTACCTCCAAGACAGGAAACAGTTTTGTTACTATTGATGGAGTGAATGGAACAGAAGAAAGCATTAGTTGTGGTGTTCCGCAGGGTTCAATTCTTGGACCTCTTCTTTTTCTTGTGTATATTAACGACCTTTTTCAATCGGGCATATTAGGCCATCTTCAATCTTTTGCAGACGACACCAGCCTGTTCTACTTTGCAACATCTCTTCAATCTTTGGCTATCGTAATGCAACACGATTTAAACATACTAAGTGAATGGCTTAGGTTAAATAAGCTCTCCCTCAACATTTTAAAAACCAACTATATGGTGTTTAAATCTCGGAATGAGAATGGAGACAATAATAATTTACAACTAACAGTTAATAACACACCACTTACTCAAGTATCCATGGTTAAGTACCTTGGGCTAATGCTGGATGACCAACTGTCATGGGAAAAACACATAGCTCATGTGGAAAAAAAAATTTTACCTATCACAGGCATTATGAAAAGAATTTCTATAATAATAAACGTATCTACTCTTAAGAGTCTCTATTACTCATACATACACAGCCACCTGATTTATCTTAACACCATATGGGGAACAGCATCCAAATCAAAACTAAACACTCTAATTGTCACTCAGAATAGAGCAATCCGTAATGTTTTCAACTATCCAAGAGACATGCATCGCACAGACATGTATAGGAACAATCAAATCCTACCACTTAGACTCGTAAACAAACATCAAACCCTCTCATTTGTGCATAGCATGGTCAACACTTGTAAGTTTGGCAGCGTAAATATAAAACATAGAGGTTTCATCCAATATAACAAGCTTCCTACAAAAGTTAAAACGCTAAGGAACCGAGCATTCAGGAAACAAGTTAGGGAAAGTCTATTGTGTAATGAACTTGAAGACTGTTTTGAGTGAGTGTTTTCAAGTTTGGCTACCTTTAGGGTACCACCATAATCTACAGTAGGCCATTACCGTAGTTTGTTGTCTTGTGAGTGACTTCCATCCTAATGTTAAAAAGTCTTGTCTATCTAGCTTGTAGTATCAAATATTTATGTGAAATACTTTATCTTAACGTTAAAAGCTTCTTGTCTATCTGTCATGTACAATTTAAATAATCATCTTACTATATTATTTATCATTTATGTTCTTGCTTTTGCTTTTCTAGTAGTTTATATAATATATTAGTGTAGGCCTAGATCATACTAGGCCTACTAGTAGGGTATTCTCTACTATACTGTAACAGGAGCAGCTGTACTCTTAATATAAAATACATTAGTATTTAAGTTAGTTTGTAAAATTGCCACTGTAAAGAGCGAAAGCTCATTTTGGTCAATAAACACATTACATTACATTACATATTACGTTTTTTCCTTTTTTAAAATTACGATTAATTAAAAAAATTTAAAATTTAAGTTAATTTTTAATTTCAATTTAATTTAATTAAAAAAAAATGTTCAACTAAGTAATGATTTTTTTCACAGAACAACAGAAAATCCGCATAACACATGGAAGCTCAATGCACCAATTACGCTCATCCAACAACGCGGCGGGACTTAAGCGTTTTCCTAGTAAAATTATAACAGAACTAAGTGAAATGCTAGTGGGGACAGGCAAAAATCCGGAATGTTTTTTTCTCCCAGTATTTTTGTGTGTTTGTTAACGCGATTCCGGCTAAACCGATACTCCAATTGCGATGACATTTTCTGGAGGCCTTTGAAATCTCTGAACTTAGAATTTAGAACTGCCACGTTTTTGAGCGCAATCGAAAAATTATTTCTCATAAAAATCGCAATTTTACGATTTTTTTCAATTAAAAAAAAATTTCTTCGACTTACAACACCGACATGCTTTATCAGATTGTAATTTTTTTTTCACAGCTAACCTTAATTTTATGAATTAGGCTAATATATTCGTGTGAAATTTGAGCGTAATCAAAAAAATATTTCTCGTGAAAATCGCAATTTTACGCTTTTTTCGTTTTTGAAAAATTACGCTCATCCAACAACGTGCCTGAAAAAGCGTTTGGGAAGCTTCCTAGTTTATTTTCATTGAGAATGAAATATTCACATTTTCTATTATAGGCCTAATACTATAAATATAAAATAGACCAATAGGCCTATGGTCAAATAGTAGGCCTATAGGCCTACCTTATTATTTGTTTAGAAGGAAAAAATAAATAGGTAAACTTAAAATAATAATTTTGAGTAGTATAATAATGTATTAGCCAAGGACGTAATTTGCCCCTCATCTGGAGAATGACCTGTTTTAAAAATAAATGCATTTTTGGAACTTGGACCCAAGGTCAAAATTGGTAGCAGGGTTAGGGCCATGCAAGGTTTTTATCATTTCCTTAGTGTAAATAGGCTATACATCTCGTAAGGCCTAATGCTAAAAATCTTTTGATCTTTTAGTTATGCGGGGCCTATGCTAGAGGAAGGATGCCTTGAAAAAGCGTTGGCTGGTGGAGCCAAATCATTGGAATACACTACTCTGATAGCATGGATTGGCAACGAACTTAAGACTTATTGTCACCTGGATGAGCATATTAATTCCATCACTACACCTGATGACTCAAGCTCATTTTTGTTGGAAGTTAGCAGCTTTCTAAAAGAACTTGGCTGCTCCTATGGTTGTTTGACTGAAGGCCATTTGAGCGAACGACTAAACACACACTTCAGTCGATGTCTGTTGGTAGATTATCTTCTTTCTGAGCTGCAAGCTGCTCGTATGGTACGGGCAAACAAGCCTGACAGCAAAAACCTGGAGGTTCATGTGGTAAGTGATACATCTAAGTTTGAATGTAATGATTACCGTCAAAGTATCGGTATGTAGGCTTACTCTAGAACTACTGCTTACCTTTGTTTACAGAGTGAGAGCTCCACTGCATCTGATCTTAAATCATTGTTGGTTTCTCTTCAATTTCCCAAGCCGCCTGCACAAGTCACTTCAGCAATGCTTTTTAGCAAAGTAGAAAATAAGGTTTGTTTGTTTCTAGAGCCTATTTAGTATGTAGGTGTACTAGGCCTATAGCTAGTAAGTTGAACCTTTTCTGGTTTGCTGTTACAATTGAAAGAAGCAAGGGGAGACGTGAAGAAAAAAAAAGGAGATAATAGTATGTTCTAAACTAGGAAAACGCCAAAGTCGCTAGACGAGTAAGCGAGCCATGTGTTGAGTACTCCGGAACATTCCCTTTCCTCCCCCTACCTAAGGCTGGATCTAGCCAAAATGGGTCTTTCCTCCCTAGCCTATTATTAGGCTTAAGTGGCGCATTTTGGCCTTACGGTTGACCCGCCCTTATACCAACTAAACTAATAACACTAGATCATTTATAGTTAATAGTTAATATATCAATCTCTCAATGCAAATGTTCCCAGATACTCAACACATGGTTCGCTCACTCATCTAAGAACATTTTGGCGTTTTCCTAGCAGGCTTATAAATAATCGTTGCATAAACATGTGTGGTCACAGGTCCGTCAGAACAGATGAGGCTAAGGGAAACGATCAGCGTTAGAAGATGGCATAACTGCATAACAAATAACTATGCAAATGTTTCCAAGTGGTGCTAAGAATTCTAAAATTAAATTCATTCTAGCCAATCACTAGCATTTTGTTGTATGTTTTTTCTATCAATCATAAATCAGCATTAATGGCACAAATAGTCATTATCCCATGACCATTCTGCTTTTAGCAGGGTTTGTTTGGGTTTGGCACAATACATTTCCATGTCATATGGGGGGGGGGGGGGGGCACTGCACTGCACTACATGGATTCAAGACTGAACATTTTCATTTTTTTCTCATATTTATATACTGAATTGCTAATAAAACATGAATATAAGATTGTGCATTTTCTAATAGCCCATTACTTGGCTGAAAAACAATGTTTTACTGGGCCTTGTGTATAAAAATATGAATGAATGATGTTTACTACATTTAAGTTAGTCTGTAAAAGTATAAAGTGTTTGTTTTTCACAATTACCGGTACCGTTAAAATTAAAAATAAAGTCAAAATTTATGTTTTCATTCATTTTCATCAAAACATTGAAATACAAAATCTAAAGAGCTAAATTTAAAAATATACCGGTATATAGGCCTATATATTGTTTTACCTTGGCTTTATAGTAGGCGACTATGACCAGGGTCCACTAGATACTTATGCTAAGCTGCTACACAGCTGTTAGGTATCTAGTGGACCCTGACTATGACATAGTCCCCTCCCTCCCCCCCCCCCGATGTTGGTACTTTAGACAGAAATTACAAAAGTGACTAAACCGGGGATCCCCGGTGTAAGTAGGCCTACTAATATATATATATATATATATACTATATATGTTTCGTCTTAAGCTTTCGTGATCCATGGTTAATGTTTTAAGTATATTTACGGTAAATAATCACGCACAGTATTTTAGAAAATAACTTTTAATCCCAACGTTTCAGAAAAACTATGTTTCCATTTTCCATTTTCAAGGGAAGGTTTTTAACCTTCCCTTGAAAATGGAAATATAGTTTTTCTGAAACGTTGGGATTAAAAACTATATTTCCATTTTCAAGTCCCTTAAAAATGGAAAATGGAAACATAGTTTTTCTGAAACGTTGGGATTAAGAGTTATTTTCTCTAAAATACTGTGCGTGATTATTTACCGTAAAGATACTTAAAAATATATATATATATACGTATATATATATTTTTTATTAATTTTTAATTTTTTTTTTAATAAATATATATATATATATATATATATTAGTACTTTAGACAGAAATTAAAAAAGTGACTACACCGGGGTTTGAACCCGGGACCTTAGCTTACCGGGCTATGCTCTTACCAACTGAGCTATGCGGCCACCAATTTAAAACTGTCTAATTTTTGGTCTGTTTTGTATATTGTTTAATAACGTGTGTAGAGCAGATTGCACTGCCTATTAGACTCACATGAAATTAACTTGGAGAAATACAAACCATCTCTGTATATATATATATATATATATATATATATATATACGTAAATACAATTTTAAACATCTCTTAGTTATTAGGACTAGGAGTTAGCCCAAAAGAACAATTTATATCCCACCCCTACAATGTCCTCTGCACATCCAAGGTCGCCTGTCCTTGGCTGCTGTTTGTTGTCATTGTCCGCCTTGCGGAGGGTTGATTTATACATATTTAAATTACCTATCACAAATGAAATGAAACGAGTTTTATATATTGTGGAGTTACGGCGGCAGCATATGCCAGGGAAAAATTGTAGGCCTAGGCCTACAATTACAATTACTACATTACCGGTACAAATTTAGCCAACCAAAAACCAATTTTTATGTCTTTTCTATTAGAAAGGATTAACGCATTAAATTAAATTTAATAAATGTTTATTTTTTTCAGTTAAAAGAGCTCTTAGTTAAAGCTCCAACAGAGCTAGTTGGCTCTCCTTTATTTACCGGTCTTCTGTCACCCACTCAGTGGCAACAGTTGGAAGATTTACACACAGAGCTGCAGCAAGAGTACCACATACGAAGACAAATGTTGATCAAGCGTCTTGATGTCACGATCCAGAGCTTCCAGGTACTTTATTTATTTAAGTCAGCCTTCTACAGTGTTCACTCATATGCACATCATTTAGACATGCGAGTATTTGAAGTTGTCAACGAGGAAAATCTGTACTTACAATTGTTAAGTATTATTTACATAGTATTTACAATATTTACAAAAATTTCATTTGATAAAATACAATTGGTACAATTAAAACAGTTTACAATGTATGAATGTACAATGCAGATGTAATTTGCAAAAGTTCCATTTGATAAAAGAGTGCAATAATGGTCAATGCCTAAAACAGTTTCAATGTAGATACAATATCAGGGATAGTTACGTACCGGTAGTACAGTCATTCAAATCTTTATCAGTTACTAGACCAAAATTGCAAATAGTACATAGCATTTACAATATTTGTAAAAGTTCCATTCAATAAAATAATTAGTACAATTAAAACAATTTACAATGTAGGCCTATATATGAACAATATGTAGATTTAGATTAACAAAAGTTTCATTCGATAAAAGAGTACAATTGGTATGAGTACAATGTAGATACAAACACACATAACAAAAACTTGTAGAAATACAGCCAAACCTTACACACTCAAAAGGAATGAGATCTAAAAAAAGGGCCAAGCTCATCTACCCTTCCACATTTGCGCATTCTTAATTCATAAACGTACAGTGTCCCATAACAGCATCCTCGAAAAGCTTGGCAAAATAGAATTTGCGATTATTAATTTAACGTAGTAGTTTATCCAAGTTCTTTTTTTGTAATTAATTTAAACGTAAACATGCAAATTCTATTTTGCCAAGCTTTTCGAGGATGCTGTTATGGGACACTGTACGTTTATGAATTAAGAATGCGCAAATGTGGAAGGGTAGATGAGCTTGGCCCTTTTTTTAGATCTCATTCCTTTTGAGTGTGTAAGGTTTGGCTGTATTTCTACAAGTTTTTGTTATGTGTGTGATCTTATTACTTTTTCAAGTTCCATTACAAAATTATTTGTTAAAATATAATATTTTTATCAAAGTTGATTTAATTTTTATGGTATTAGCAATAACAATAGGATGTAAAATATCTAGGCCCGGATTCATGTACATCCTGGGTATAGGTGGTATAACCATGGTATAACGACGGTATAAGGACTGGTTAAGTCTAGGCAACTCACATCCTATTAAAACTTTCCCATGTAACAACAAACGCACATCTAATGTAATTTTACACCTATTTCACTGCACCCACACGAGGGAAGCGATATATCTAGACGGCCTTGACCCACAGCCATGTAAATCATCAGATAATCAGAAGAATATTGAAAATTTTCACCATCTTTTGTTTTACATTTTTATTAAAAGTGACAGGAGATTGCGTGAGTTGATTAAAAGTAAAGAAGAAGCTTATTATTGCCGTAAATTTTGGAATAGCCTAGGACTATCATACCATTGTTTATCTGCATTAGGCTTGTAGTAATCAAAACTAGTTATTTGTGCGGGAAGTGTCAAAACAAGGTTGTGCTGGCCTAGGGTTGGCTAAGAAAGGCCTAGGGCTTGTCAAACATGTAGTGTAAGTATTTATTTATCTAGTCCTATAGCCTAATGGAACTTTAGACCTACACTGTTGTATTATAAATAATTTTCTACATCTGGGCCTAGGCCAGGGACGGTTTCTGATTTGTTTTATGAGAGTATAATGACACCTTTTCTCGTTCCACACAAAGAAGAAAAATTTTAAATGTCCGCCATTTGTTTACGTATCGCACTTTCCCGCCTAACTCTGCTTATACCGTCAACAAGTGTCAAGTAACTATGGTTACTTGTTGATTATATGCCAAGTGTTTAAGGCTTATTTTAAAACCTTTATTTGGAAGCCTTCCAACAAACTTTTTCAACTTTTTTTTTCAAAAGAGACTATATTTCTATAACCTTAATGTCCATGTAAAATATGAACATTGTAGCCCCACCCGTCTGGTCAGAATCGCGGGCCGACGTATTAGATGTGAGCAGTAGTAGGCAGTAGTAGGCAGTAGTAGGCAGTAGCTAACATCCTTAAAGTGATTTTGAGCATGTTTGAAGACATTTTTTCACCAAGAAGGAATGGTCGTACCCCAATAAAATTTGGCATGTGTTGTCAGGTACCTAAATCCCCTCGATTGTGATAGTTTTCAAGTTCACATCACGTTACATGACGGCTGGGTAACACCTCGAAATCACCCCAACTCTGCTTGGTGTATAAGGTGCTTGAGTGTGTAGCGCACCGCGGCTTGGCTGCGGCGCCCTAACGGGCACCTAGATATCAGGGATAGTTACTGCAACCATGTTAACCTACATTAACGTTTGCACTGAAGCTAGTAGGCTACCTACCTAGTTAAATTGGGGAAAAAACAATTGTGGGATTTCATATGGGCTGGGTACTTTTTGAAGCTAGGCCTATCCGACAATTGGATTTTTTTTAAAAGCAAGTGGTCTAGACTAAATTGCAAAATAAAAATCTATTTTTGTCACAAAGTGCAATGAAAGGGAATGTGGTGGGTCACCATGTGCAATGTTGTTATGGTTTAAATTTTGGGAGACAGGGTATGGGAGTTGGCACCATGGTGCATATAGGTCTACTGCTCTTTTCGACAAATAGATCCAAAAGTAAATTTTTAGTGAAATACAAGTGTAGGCTTAGCTTTAAAATGGTAAACAATATTATGTTTAATTTGGAGTTTTGGACTATCCAAATGTAAATTTTTAGTAAAAACAAATGTAGCCCTATGGCAGGGGTCGGTAACCTTTTTTGTCTTCGGAGCCAATGTTTTAGAAAATTTGAAAATGATTGCTATGTTGGAGCCATAGTAGGATAGTTGAAAAATAATTACATTATAAGGCAAGTATTTTTTTTTTTCCAACTCGCAACCTTCTCGTGGTTTGGCCCGTGATTAGGGGAGTTCTTCTCCCTGAAACTAATGGCGAGCTCTGGGTCGTCGTCGGGGAACCCCTTCCCTTTGACTACCTCCCCGACGGCGACGACAATGACAACATGGACGGATGATGACACAAGACGGAGACGACCACGACGTGGGGGAACCCCTGCCCTCCCTATACGCTTGTGGCTGGTTCTGACCAGCACAGGCCTGTCCACCCCTTGTCCCCCCGCGTCTTCCCTTACGTCCCTCTCTTTGTCTCGATTAGCCAAGTTGCATAAATATGAGACGTTAAGTAGGGGTGTGCGAATCCAAGTTTTTGCTTTCGAATCCGAATCTCGAATCCTGAGCAAGAATATCCTTGAATCCGAATCCGAATCCAAAGATTATTATTTTCCTAAAGCTGTTGTGCGTGGCATTACCGGCAACTTCCACGTTTATGTTATACCTGAAAGAGACACGTGCCTCTGTTCTGCACAATGAGGCCACTATCTGCATATTCCACATGTGCACTATTGAATAAATTAAAATGCATTATTTATTTTAGTTGAAAAGTTAAGATTTATTTATAAAAAACACATAGTAGGTGCATAATATTTGGGATTTTTTCTGTAAGAACACTAGTGCTGCTGACAAAGACACTTCCATGTGCAACACATGCAAGAAAGTATTTAAAACTCCAAGTGGTAAGTTTATTTTGTATAACTCATATTTTTGTTTATAACTTTGTTTATTTTGTATTTAGTGATCATCCTAGGCTAGGCCTAGGCTACCCTATCTTTCCAAATTACAATAAATGTGCACTTGCTAGGCCTAGGCCTAGGCCTAGGCCTAACACTTCTAAACATTATCTGTTCCTAGTCCTATTTCGATTTGTAGGCCTATTTTATTAGATTATAGCCCCAACATAAAGCCTAGGCCTATGTGTATTTCTTGCCCACACACTAATGGTGAAAGACAGATCACACAAACAGTAGGCCTAGACATCCTTCCAAATCATAATGCGGACTAGGCCTAGGCCTAGCGCCTAGGCCTAAACTACTGAGCTTGGGATAAGCCTCTAGTATGCCTACCTAGGCCTAGCCTAGGCCTAGGCCTAGCAAGTGCACATTTATTGTAATTTGGAAAGATAGGGTAGGCCTAGGCCTAGCCTAGGATGATCACTAAATACAAAATAAACAAAGTTATAAACAAAAATATGAGTTATACAAAATAAACTTACCACTTGGAGTTTTAAATACTTTCTTGCATGTGTTGCACATGGAAGTGTCTTTGTCAGCAGCACTAGTGTTCTTACAGAAAAAATCCCAAATTGCACTCTTAGCCCTTTTTTTGGACGTCGCTTCAACCGGCTGCGGATCATCCGCATCTTCCTCGTCATTATTATTCATAACTTTTTAGTTTTTTTGACTTATAAAAAAAAGTATAGGTGTAAAATGTAAAAACGTTTCCGTGTGCGTGATATGAAACAGCTGGAGCTTCAGTGACGCAATGACGGCCATATGCACACCGGTATATCGATCGATCGCAAATCGCAGTAGTGGCCATATAATTATATCGACCGATCGCAAATCTCAGTGGCAGTCAAATATATCGATCGATCGATCACAAATCGCGAAGGCGCAGATTTGGCGCCGGATTCGAAATCGGCCGAATACTTCGAAATTTTGTATTTTGGATTCGACTGACGAATCGAATTCGAATCTTCAAAAGATTCGATCCGGATTCGATAATTTCGAAGCTTCGCACACCCTAACGTTAAGCAATATCCAATAAACAAATGCACGACATAATGTTTTAAATTTTTATGTATAGTGAGCTGTTCAAGCAATGTTAATTTTGTGGTTGAATTTTTTATACAATAATTGAAAATGTGGTCTGTATCTGGACAGTTTTAACTTTATACTTTATGATTGTTAAAACAATTAATGCTTTAAATCACGTGTATACACAAACAGGTAGAACCTGCACAGTTTGTGGCTTCTTCCGCAGTTCAGCACAGTTTTTTTGGATATTTGCATGGGAAAACTATTCTATGACAATACACAAAGTAGAAACCAGCCTACATTCTACAATCAATAACACTCAATTTGTTAGCCCAATCACTGTTAATACAAACGATTTTCATTGGATATTTCGCGTTTCTTTACGTTGCTCATGTTGACAGCGGCAGGTTGACTTAGTTATCTTTGGATTTTAGAGACTTTTCTTAACAACAATATAGATAGACTAGACCCACAGGTTCCCGACCCCTGCCCTATGGTAAACAACATCGTGTTTCACTTTCATTTGAAGTTTTGAAATACCGTAATTTGGTCTAACATGAAGGTCCCTCACAAAGAAAAATTTAAAAATTTAGTTGGAACAAATAGCTGCACTTGAAAACATTTTTTTATTACAACCTTGAATAAAGTTAGTAGTTCTTCTTATTTTCTTCACAATTGGATATTTATTATGTAGGCCTATGAAATTATTGTATTTATAATTATAATATGTGACTTAACAAATGTTATGTTGGCAGTGGTCAGATCGCATGCGGAATCAGGAAGACAAGATCGTTAGCATGTTCCGTCCTCGGCGTCAGGCTATGGCTCTCGAGCCCAAGGTTCAGCTTGCAGACCTGCTGGCAGCTCGAGAGGATCTCGCGATATTAGAGAAAACAAGCAGTGCCATGGTTCGTCGGAACACGCAATCCTCAGTCAACAAGGTGATTATCGGGAACGTCCCGGATCGAGGCGGACGACCCAACGAACAGCAGCCGCCGCCTCCAGAGATGCCCAGCTGGGAGAAGCAGAGGCAACAAGGTGGGAGAAGTTTTCTTTTGCCTAACAAGTTGTACAAATCACCTATTGTAAATCATTGTAGGACTACCGGTCTGGGACCACATCATTATAAGTTGAGTTGCAATTTTTGGGGGGAGGAGACATACAAATTTGAATTCCAACTTCCCCCATATGAGGCTATGAAATATGAATCGTATAGTTACTGTCTCCCGGGATTTAAACAGTGCCAGTCTGTATTATCCCACATTATGTGCTAACCTCACACCTTGGCTAGGTATGACCAGTCTTGGTCTTGGCCAAGTTCCCCAAAAATAGGAACTTTGAAAGAACTGAACTGATCCAAGTTTCTGTTCTTTTTCAAAAAAAAAGAACTTAGTTCCTTTCACGTTCCTTTTAAAATAAATGATTTAAAATTTAAAATAGGTAATAAGAAATAACTAATAATATTAATAAATGCGATAGGATAGTCTTATCATTACGGGTAGGCCTACTTTTATTTAGTAAAATGTAAAATAGAAAAATTGCCAAAAAGTTTCCCAAATAATCCATCCGCTTCGACCACTCAAAATAAAACAAGGGGTGGAAGGAACCATCTCAAAAACAAGACATCTTTTTAAAGTGTAGTTTACGATATATCAGGTACTACTGGAATTCGACGGGATTACAACGGCAATGGAACTTATGAGGAACGTTAAATTAGTTACAAGTTCCTGACCTGATATAAGAAAAGGAATGCATTCCCATTAAAAGGAACGCATTCCTCCCAAAGGCTGAGCATGACACAGTGCCTCTTCCAATCGCCGATCGGAAGTAATCCCCACCAGAGTTGAAAATTCTAACACTTGCTAGAAGCCAGTAAAACTTGGCTGGGCTGTTCAAGATCTTACATGGATGAGTAAAACATTATTCCCAACATGATAACATGAATACTTAAATGTAAATTGTGGGCATGAAAACAATTCCAAAATAGCAAAAATCAGAAGGAGAATGTATGAGGCTTAGGAATGCTAATGTGAATGTAAATTATTCTTAAGGGGTAACTCATAAAATATATTTCATTCAGGCTAACTAGTTATGAATTCACAAAGTAACAGAAAAATTAATGGGTCTGCCATGACTCATGACCAGAAAAAAATTGTCAAACTTGGTAATTTTCGAGCTAGGTCTCTCTGGCAAAAATCTCCCATAAGAAATAACATGGGGACGATCTTTATGCCCCGTGACCTTGGAGGATTTTGATCCAAAAAACTATTGGCCATGCCCATTATTGATGTAACGGCAGCCTTTTCTGTAAATCCGGTACATTTTGTTTTGTAATTTGGGCAAGTGGTTTGGTCAAAGTATGCCGATTACCAAGAAAGGGGGTGATTTTGGAAGGCATATTTTTGTGTGTTTGGGTCTATATTTGTGCACAGTTTCAAGATACAATGTTACAAAGGGCCATTTTAGATTGGTACTATGCTCTAGTATGTGGAACAAAAAATTAGCAAGTTAAATTCCCCAAAATGCCAATTTTTGTTGATTTCAGGATCAAAAAATTTAAAAAAATAGTCTAAAATCACAGTTATGAGATATAATTTTTTTAATTGTCATTTAGTGTAGTGTGTCATGCTATAGATTATGTGGTAAAAAATAATTTTTGGTGGTAACTGGTAATAGTAAACTATCCACTTCTTTAAAATATCACACATTCAGTGTACTGTACTTTACATTTACAGATCAGTAGGGCCAACCTACATTACATGATAATGTCCCATAAGGTAATTAGTATAATTTTAAATACAGAAATTAGTAATGCGTTGTCATATGGGTACATTAATTATTATTGTGAACTAATTATTATTGTCTTATTGATTGTTAAATGTTTTTTAGTCTCTGTTCACACCTACAACTACGTAGTAAAAAATGGTATTTAAGTTTGAAACAACAATAGACCCAGCACTAGGTTCTATCAACGTTCCATATTATATTCAAAACATGACAGGAGGTCTGTAGAAAGTGTGCATTTTATTTTAAGGCATTTAGGTACCGGTAGTAAAGTTCAAACCAGAAGGATGGATTGGTTTACAATCTATAAATCATGCACATACAAGGCCATTCAATATTTTTTTATTTTGTAACACTGTTGTCGTCTAGTGCGGCCACCCCTCGACAACCAAAGTCGACACATTAAGACCCGACCTGGGCCAAGTGGGCTGGGACAGTGTGCACGCCTAAAGTCACATGCTCTTGTAAAACTATAACAACCAAATTTACTTTGAATTAGCCTACCGGTATTCACTTTTACACCTCAAGTTTACAAAAGGCAATATTTCATTGATTGATTTGAATTTCGATTTGTGCTAAAATTTGCACTACATGCAATTGTTTTAATTCAAATAGGGAACCACAAGTCTAACGCGGGAAGCCAGTTCAGTGCATGGGAAGAGAATGTCCCCATAAGAATAGCATTGGGCTATTTTTAAAACGCTTGTATCTTTTGAACGAGAAGTATTTAAGAAATATCATTCACAGTACGTTAATCACATTTCTTTTCTTAACACATTTGATGCATCTAATTTATAAAAGTCGGGACAGAATTTGAATAAACGTTTTTGAAACACATGTATGTTTCGCGTTTTGGAGCGATTCAATGGAAAGAGACGCACAGTAGACAAGAGAGAGAGAACCTACGCATGCGCACGGCCGACTAGCGAGGAGCAGCTTTGCACGTACAGCATCCAAGTGCACGGTGAGCTCGGCTGTCCGACATGTTTGTTTCTTCGATTCAACAGCTAATCAGGAGGATCGGCGCGCGACGCAGATGAAAAATGCAAAAATCATCTTGTTCAACTCGAACTCATTTAAATTCTAAACATGGTATTAATATTCTACTTTATGTGATAATTGAAGAAAAGAATGGTTAATGACGTAATGTGAATATTTCTTAAATACTTCTCGTTCAAAAGATACAAGCGTTTTAAAATTAGCCCAATGCTATTCTTATGGGGACATTCTCTTCCAATGCACCGAACTCGCTTCCCGCGTTAAGACTTGTGGTTCCCTATTTGCATGGTTTAAAAAAAAAGTTCCGGGAGGTAAACGTAAGTCAGCATCAGATCCAGGAGCTGTGAGTGTGACTTGTGGCAAGTATTGCATTCTTTGTTACAGGTGGGGGAAGAGGTGGTTTCCAAGGTGGTGACAGGGGTGGTGATCGAGGCAGGGGTGGGCGAGTGCAGGGTGGATGGAGTCAAGGTGGTTCAGGTCAGCAGGACAACAGGCAAGGGGGTTGGAACCAGGATCGAGGTGGATATCAGGACCAAGGAAGTGGAGGTGGTTATCGGGGGGGCCGAGGGGGTCGGGGTGGCCAACGAGGTGGACAGCGGGGGGGATATCAACAGCGGTGATAAAGCTTATTGTACCGGACCGGTATGTATTGCGCATTTCTGATTCTCATCATGTAAGCTATTCTTACAAATTAAATTAATGAAATAATTTACCAAAGAAAGATGACATTTTCTTTTTGATGTTTGTAAATTGATGCAAATAAAAACAATTCAAGCAAGAACCATAACTTAAGGTTTCTTTAAAAGTGTACTGGTAGTTTCATACCCTGAAATGTAGGTCGTAAAAGAGCACAAGTGATTGGGTCGGGTCGCCTGAATAGCAGACTGGAAAAATATGAACCACCTCGTATGTACAGGCCTTGCAGGAACAGTGGTGCCAAAAAAAAAAAAGTTTAGCCTTGGTAACATAACAGCATCATAGTCGCCTACTATAAAAACCAAGGTTAAACATCAAATATCCCAACTCTAGGGTTACAAGAGATGGTTTGTATTTCTCCAGTTAATTTCATATGTAGTCTAATAGGCAGATTAACAATGTATAAACAGACCAAGAATTAGACAGAATTAAATTGGTGGCTGCATAGCTCAGTTGGTAAGAGCATGGCCCGGAAAGCCAAGGTCCCGGGTTCGATCCCCGGTGTAGTCACTTTTTTAATTCTGTCTAAAAGTATTAAAGAAACAGCGTCATAGTAGCCTACTATAAAAACCAAGGTTAAACATCAAATATCCCAACTCTAGGGTTACAAATAAAAAGTCTAAACTGAGTCCTGACTAGTGTTGGGAATTGAAACTTTTCAAGGGCCATGCATTGAAAATTTCAAGTTTTTATTTTTATTATATTGGAGAAGGGTTGACAGGTTGGGAAAGCAAATAAAACATAAATCCCAGCCTGAAGGGCTGGGGGCGACAAAACTTTTCACCTGCTGATGACAACTGCAGCTAATTTAAAGTTGTTACCTGAATCCACGACGCGTTTCGTCCTTCTGGGACTCATCAGGCAGATGGTGACCACTAAAAATCAGCTAACTACATGCAAACAAAACTCACAACACATAACCAAACCTGTGGTAGAGCCACGCAATTAAAAAATTATGTTGTTTTATTATGCAGTTGGTATTTGGTATTTAGGATTTGGCTAGCCTCTTGCATGCTCTAGCTAGGGCCTAGCCTAGAACAGAGGCATTGACCTAGGCCTAGAAGTTTGTCAATGTGGGAGTAGGAGGGAGCTAAGTCCTTGTCGGGAAATTACTCAAATTAGTTAGTCCCAAAGCCCAAACAGATTACATTGAAAATACGACGCCTGCAAATGAAGGTCGAGCTTATTTATTATTTTTCGTAGGTTGTATAGGCAATAGGCCGGTTGGGCCCTAACCAGATAAAATCCATCTTTAATTAGCACAGATGCTAGAGGGTTATGTGGAACTAAATGCCTAGGGTAGTGAAATGGAAAGACCGGCACAAACATTACTTTGGAGTGACGTCTTTGCCTCCGATTAGTCTGTAGGTGCCGTACTGTTTGTAGAACTATAATCTAGGCCTTCCCTTTAACCACACGCCGGGTGTATTTTTGTTACATTTTGATATACTAATATATTTTAATGTTGCTTTTGTGTCCATCATTCATGTTGGATACTATCCCAATTCAATACTCAACATTTTTGTCTCAATTATTTTTATAATATAGGTAGGCCTATTTGCAAATTGCAAGAATAAACTTAATCAGCAAGATATTGCATAATATTAGACTTATTTCACCCCAGCCTGAGTCCCACTGTCCTGTACATCCTTGATAGAAATAAATTATTTTTGTTTTAATAATATGGTTAAATACAGTTCAAATAACAGATTAACAAGATTATTTTTTTTCCCCAAGAAAATTCCCATCACTAATCCTGACCTAGGTTTGAAGATGAACGTCTCCCACATTCAGGATATAAAGGCGCCTTATTCAACTAGACTAGGAAAACGCCAAGGTCGTTGTTAGACGAGTGAGCGAGCCATGTGTAGAGTACCCATTAACATTTGAATTTGAGTTGATAAGCTATAAAGTATATAATAGGGTTTTGACTTATGAGTTTAGTTGGTATAAGGGTGTGTCAACTGTAAGACAACAATGCACCACCCTACCCTATAAATCTATAATAGGTTAAGTAGGGAGGTAAGACCTATGCTGGCTAGATCCAGCCTAAGGTAGGGGGAGGAAAGGAAATGTTCCCTGGTACTCAACACATAGCTCGCTCACTCGCTAACAACGACCTGGGTGTTTTCCTAGTACGTACTTAAAAAGCGAGTTTTACATGTAGGCAACATGATTATTGATTAGTGACGACAATATAATAAAAAAGGTTATGCCTGTCGTTGAGTGTGGTAGATGTAGGCCTAGGCCTAGATTTTATTCAACAATTGACATCCATTATACAAATAATACGGTACATATATGCTTGTGTTAGTTAGAAGAGTTCATTATTTAATTGGTTAAAACACTTTAGTGGATACAATACAACTCTTTATTGTTTATAAAAACGTTCCAGAAATCGGCAGCTATTTCTGTCATATTAACCTGATTACGGAAATAGCTGCTTGCTGTTGAAACATTTTTATCCACTAATGCGTTTTTCTTTTGATCAATGATATATACCGTATATGCTGTTGCTGTTTAATTACCTAATGTTAGATATACGAGTTAGGCTTAAATAAAATGTGAATTTGTATGACCCACAGCCTATCAATCAAACAATCATCTAAAAGTTGATTGGTAATTTTGAATTTTCTATTTTGTACAAAACTCGTCATCTACTGCAATAGCAACTCATGGCAGGATTCTAGATTTGTTCCATCTATGAAATCCGTAGGGCTACTGTAGTTGAAATCCAAAAATAATGGTGTAAAAGTTTGGCAAAAACAACTCTGCATTAGCCTACTTATGAAATATGATTGTGATTTAAAGATTTATGAATGATTGATAATTTACATTTACATATTTTATCCTACACTTATTCTTGACGGTACAAAATTATACATATGTTTAAAACTTTGAATGGTTTATTGTAGAAGAAAATTGCAAATCTACATAATTATTATTGCAGCATTTTTAAGCAAAGGCCCTCTTCAAGGATATAACTATTGATTAATTGCAACAGTAAAAATCTGCTCAGACTGGGGCTCGAACCCTGAACCTCCGGCTACGGATAACGGATTAATAATCTCACTTATCAGTGCTTTCCAATTGAGCTATTGGACACACTACTACGATACACAGACTCAAATCCGAATTACTAATCGGGTTCGGTTCAATTCGTTGTCATCTGTATATACAAACGATGCCATTGCTTCGCAATTCAAAAATTTCCAAGTGAACTGACTGAGTACAATGCTTGATCAGTGTTCAATAGATTCAATAGGATGAACTGCTTAGAGATTAGATTTCAGTGAATACCATTATAGAGGCAGGGTTTATTACAGTTTACAATAAAATGGCGTCTGAGGCTTAATAAAGACATAAGGCTTTATATTTACGTAGCTGTAGGTAGAGATACAAGTACATAGTATTTTCAAGTGTTATTCATAGAATCTTGTAGCATCAATTTAAACTGCAACAACAACAACTTCAATTCGAATCGAAATAGGATTGAGGAAGTCGTTTCGAATGTCCGTGATATACACTTCAAGTCAAACCGAATTGAACTCAAACCGAATTCAGTCAATTCGGATTGAGGGCTGTGATATACGTAGTGCACAAGACAAAAATTTACTAAATTGTAATTGTGACTGATGAGTTTCCATGACAAAAAGTACAACAAAAGATAGCCACATTGCTCTCGCAATTAAAAGATATCATAGTTTAACTTTTAGCCCATCACTTTGATCAGTGGTGTCATCCACAAATAATTTATGGGTTTAGCTCTTTCCTGGGTTAAGTATACCGTAAACGGAACATTATTTTGTACAATGAATGTATGCTAATGCGGGTCCGCGCACAGCCCCGGTAAATTTTTACAATTCCAAGTGTGATTGGAGTATTTTAACGAGTTTTAGGCATGTTTTTTCTTTTTTACATCTGACTGGTGATGATTGTTGGGATTGCAAAACTATACTATGTTCATTGACATCACATTGGATTACCAAGAAATCAGTACAAGTACAACGTATACCCTGAATAAAATTTTTAGTTCTACTGAGATATATATAATATATACTGTATATGTATATATACACACTGGAATCTCTTTTTGGGTACACTGACTACACTCCATATACCTATCTCCCCATGACACTACTGACTTCGATCAACTCCCATGAGTTTGGTACTACGTAGTATGGTTACAGTTACAGGGCTTTCAATAAACATTATTATTCAATATTCATTAAATTGTACTATCCAGCGATTCCAATTTGAATTAAACATATAATTTATGTTGGACATAATATTATACTGACTGTACTTAAGATAGCTTTAATTTTCCTGTAGGACTGCTACCTACTGCATCAGTTTTACCTGGTCTGTACGAGTCTCTTGAGGTGACTTAACCACAACCCAATTTTCAGATGTTTATAACAGTGGCGGATCTAGGACATAATCATGGGGGGGGCGATTTGCGTGTGCATGTAGTCGTGGGAAAGGGACTAAGCGCGGACGCACGGGGGGTATGGGGGGCAGAGCCCCCCATTGATTGCGCCGCATGCGATTTTTTTTAAAATCAGGTTTTTAGAGTGCATTTGGTGCGTTTTAGAAAAAAGTGGTGGGCGGAATGCAATACGGAAACACTGTAGTTTGTGTGCACCAATTTGTTTTGTCATCATGTCGAGCTTACAATTTACAGCATTGGCCTAGATTGCAACATTATTATTTACGTTTGATCTTATTTTCAATTCATCATTTTATTTATTTATTAAACGTCTATCCTATTTAGTTAAAAAACCATTCACATAGGAGGACTAGGACAACTTAATAAATCGAAGTACACTGATGCAGACACATTTCAGAGGCAAACTGATTATTTCTGACAACATAAAGGAAAGTTGATTTTTATTGGGAGTTTTAAATAAATAGCGCCTCAGCGAAAATTTTGAAAATAAGGTTTTTAGAGTGCATTTGGTGCGTGCACAATAAAATAATAAAATCATTTTTTTTAATTTTTAAAGAATCATGGGGGGGGGGGCGATCGCCCCACCGCCCCCCCCCCCCCTGTATCCGCCACTGGTATAGAATTGAAAAGCTTGTTTGCATGCAAATGTAAGTTACCTTACGTAGTATTAAAATTAGGGGTGTCAACGATTACGATTAAATCGATTCGATTAATCGATTATTAATTAAAAACGATTAATCGATTTTTTAAAAAATAATCGATTTTAAATTTTTGCGTTTTTTTAAATTTAGTTTTCAAGATCCGCCGCCTATTACCCGCGAGAAACGTTCCCGTACGTTACGTTTTCCCGCCAAATACGCCGTGATAACCACCGATTTAATGTCTTGCTCGCCCGTGAGATACGTTTCCATCAATTTCTAGCACGCGAGATTGTTCCCGATCCACATTTGATTGAAGCGACGTCGCAAAATACATCGTTCGTACCAGCCTTGCCTTGTCATCATGTGCGCATGCGCTGGCCGTGCAAGGTCGGAAGGAGTGGGCGGAGTTAAAGCTGCATTCTGTTCAAGCGTTCCACGCGGCGTAGTTGGCGCGGCAGTCAATAAACACAGTAAACGCACTCAACGCGCCTGAAACGCCGAGCAGTAGTTGCACCTTTACGTAACATGACGTCTTGAGTGTGACAAAAGTGATTGCTCTGGTGTTGTGTTTCGGCCTAGGCCAAGAGTTTTCGACAACATGGCATCAAACAATTGAATTTGATCACAGCATTGATGCCAATTTCATCTCGTATGCTTTATCTACCCCGCCACTTCCTCTTGATTATGCTCCCGACTGTCTTCTTCGAGATTGTTGTGCGTGCTCAAGTCCCCTCCACGGCGCCGATGCGAACTCATGCCTTGCGCGGTCGATTCAAACTAACCGAAACCAGACCGAATTTTGAAAGAAACTTGCTACTATACCGACATTGTACAAAACGATTAAAATCGATTAATAATCGATTATGGAGGTGAAAGTGAATTTGATTATCGATTATAATAATTTAATCGTTTGACTAGGAAAGACTTGGGGTTCGGGTTTAAAAACTCTTCAGTTATGGCCTAGCCTAAACCAGTCTTGGGCACGTTCCCCCAAAAAAGGAACTTTGAAAAGTTAAGTTACTTCTGCCTAAAAAGGAACTGAAACGTTCCTCGTTCCTCAAAAGGAACTTAGTTCCTTTCACGTTCCTTATACCATCACTGATTTAAACAATAATAAATGTGAAATGAGTTAATTTATCATTACTCTTATTTATTAAAGTGAGTCCCAGGCCATCTGTCGAGGGTGGCGCCATTTTCGAAAACACAAAATGTCACATTGATATTTTCATACTGCAGTTTACGATCAGCTACTGGAATTCGACGGGATTACGACGACAAAAGGAACTTATAAAGGAACGTTAAATTCGTTCCAAGTTCCCACGAAATGGTAACTTTGACGTTACAAGTTCCTGATCTAAGAAAAGGAACGCGTTCCTCCCCAAGACTGGCCTAAACCATGTAACCAGTTGAAACTAAATTATTATTTCTCGATTTGGTTAGTCGGGAAATCCTGGTCGGGGCGGACTTTTTTAATTTCTAAATTGTAGTAAAAAATAAATTATTATTACTGTATTTTATTTTTGTGAATATCGGCCAACCCTTTAACTTTGGTCATCGAAATTTTAAAAAAATGGATATTTAATATTCTGCATCACACTTTACTTGTCAGTAGGCCTACTATGGAGATAGCATCGCGTCCTCCGTGCCTGCCATATTGACTGTTGCACCAGACAGAAGCAGTGAACTATACGTATTTCCTTCGTCACATCTTTCTGTCCTTCGTCGTTGTAACTTGGCGTTTGAAATTAGTGCATAAAAATGTCGAATGTTGGCATAAAGGCCGAGGAGGGATTTTGAGACCAAGATAATGAAAAAAAGGTCGGCCTATATTCGTTAGAATATGGTACATAGTTATGCCCACAAACATTAATGCAGGGTACTTTCTTTAAAAGGAGAGGTTTTGTTACTTTTGTATCAGAGTATCGAGTGATAGTTTAAAAAAATTATTAATTACAAATTCATTAAATTTGAAATATATCATTAACCTATTTATAACTGATAATAACTCGCAAATGAATGAACAACAAAAGCTAAAATGAAACTTCAAAGAGCTAATTTCCAAGAAGCACGGCCTTAACAAAGTCACAACACAGGAGGGTAGCGTCTGTTTACGTGACCTACTTAGCTTGCCATCACTACAATCGGTCCGGCCGGCCACTGTGGGAAGGGGATGATGAGGGTTGAGCCATGCTCGTGAAAGACATTGCTAGAAAAACCCTGTTTTGATTTGATTATCGAGCGATAAATCGATATATTCAAAATCATATAGGCTATAGCATATCAAACGGCAACCCTAATAGATTAGGTACCGCATTAGGTACTGACTATGCTTGGTCAACATGTTGACCTACAGGGCTTTTTAATTTGTTTATAAAAATGTGCTTAACTTAATAATTATATAGCTGTACATCCATACAGCTATTTTCCAATTACAGTCCTTGACTTACTTTAGATTAGAACCATGCACATACGTACTACCAATACCATTTTACCACAGATTCAGTTGCATGATGTTTAAAATGTCTCATGTACAGCCGGGGTCATATATAAATCAAGAGGTCTGAAAGATACCTCTTTCACCGACATCTCGTGGTCAACTCTTGGTGCCATTATTTATATCGCCCTGTGAACTGCATTATCGATCGATGGAAGCCCCCTAGACTATTTGATGTTATTAATATTATTTAGGAGGCTTTGAAAGACTCTTGGTCAGTAAAATAGTCAATATCTAGAAGGCAGTCAGAAGTGAAACACAATTTTATCAAAACAAAAGCATAAAACAAACTTAAGTGGTTTGCAAATAAGACTTGACAGTAGGGGTGTGCGAAGCTTCGAAATTATCGAATCCGGATCGAATCTTTTGAAGATTCGAATTCGATTCGTCAGTCGAATCCAAAATCCTAAATTTCGAAGTATTCGGCCGATTTCGAATCCGGCGCCAAATCTGCGCCTTCGCGATTTGTGATCGATCGATCGATATATTTGACTGCCACTGAGATTTGCGATCGGTCGATATAATTATATGGCCACTACTGCGATTTGCGATCGATCGATATACCGGTGTGCATATGGCCGTCATTGCGTCACTGAAGCTCCAGCTGTTTCATATCACGCACACGGAAAACGTTTTTACATTTTACACCTATACTTTTTTTTATAAGTCAAAAAAACTAAAAAGTTATGAATAATAATGACGAGGAAGATGCGGATGATCCGCAGCCGGTTGAAGCGACGTCCACAAAAAGGGCTAAGAGTGCAATTTGGGATTTTTTCTGTAAGAACACTTAGTGCTGCTGACAAAGACACTTCCATGTGCAACACATGCAAGAAAGTATTTAAAACTCCAAGTGGTAAGTTTATTTTGTATAACTCATATTTTTGTTTATAACTTTGTTTATTTTGTATTTAGTGATCATCCTAGGCTAGGCCTAGGCCTACCCTATCTTTCCAAATTACAATAAATGTGCACTTGCTACCTAGGCCTAGGCCTAGGCTAGGCCTACTAGAGGCTTATCCCAAGCTCAGTAGTTTAGGCCTAGGCGCTAGGCCTAGGCTAGTCCGCATTATGATTTGGAAGGATGTCTAGGCCTACTGTTTGTGTGATCTGTCTTTCACCATTAGTGTGTGGGCAAGAAATACACATAGGCCTAGGCTTTATGTTGGGGCTATAATCTAATAAAATAGGCCTACAAATCGAAATAGGACTAGGAACAGATAATGTTTAGAAGTGTTAGGCCTAGGCCTAGTCCTAATCTAATAGGACTAGGAATAGATAATGTTTAGAAGTGTTAGGCCTAGGCCTAGCAAGTGCACATTTATTGTAATTTGGAAAGATAGGGTAGCCTAGGCCTAGCCTAGGATGATCACTAAATACAAAATAAACAAAGTTATAAACAAAAATATGAGTTATACAAAATAAACTTACCACTTGGAGTTTTAAATACTTTCTTGCATGTGTTGCACATGGAAGTGTCTTTGTCAGCAGCACTAGTGTTCTTACAGAAAAAATCCCAAATATTATGCACCTACGTGTTTTTTATAAATAAATCTTAACTTTTCAACTAAAATAAAATAATGCATTTTAATTTATTCAATAGTGCACATGTGGAATATGCAGATAGTGGCCTCATTGTGCAGAACAGAGGGCACGTGTCTCTTTCAGGTACAACATAAACGTGGAAGTTGCCGGTAATGCCACGCACAACAGCTTTAGGAAAATAATAATCTTTGGATTCGGATTCGGATTCGAGGATATTCTTGCTCAGGATTCGAGATTCGGATTCGAAAGCAAAAACTTGGATTCGCACACCCCTACTTGACAGCCAAGATAGAATTATTCAAAATTAATTAGAAACTAAGGCAAATATAAGATCTAAGGCATAGTCTTAATGCTATGCCTAGGCCAAGGTTCGATATATAATGCTCTCTTACCCTCCATATTATAAGAACGTTAAATTCGTTCCAAGTTCCCACGAAATAGTAACTTCGACGTTACAAGTTCCTGATCTAAGAAAAGGAACGCGTTCCCACAAAAGTTCCTGAAAAAGGAACGCGTTCCTCCCCAAGACTGGCCTAAACCATGTAACCAGTTGAAACTAAATTATTATTTCTCGATTTGGTTAGTTTGGAAAAGGCCAAATGGCTAGTTTAGTTTAGATTGGAGAAGGGTTGACAGGTTGGGAAAGCATAGAGAACATAAAGCCTGAAGGGCTGGGGGCGACAAAACTTTTCACCTGCTGATGACAACTGTAGCTAATTTAAAGTTGTTACCTTAATCCACGACGCGTTTCGTCCTTCTGGGACTCTTCAGGCGGATGGTGGCCACTAAAAATCAGCTAACTACATGCAACCAAAACTCACAACACATAACCAAACCTGTGGTAGGGCCACGCAAGAAGTAAATTCTGCAAACATGTTGTCATCATCAGCAAGGTTACTTCACACACCATTCATACTGGGGCACACAGTCAGCACAGACAGTGAGGGGGCTTCCCTCCTAGACTCTGGTGCTTGGGCGACAAAAGAACCATGTCTTACCCTGGATTTGAACCAAGACCCGTGGCAACGAGAGAGGCTGCCCTACTAATTGTGACTGGGATTCGAAAACGAAAGGAAACAAGACTACAAATTGCAAGCTCTTGGCTATAGCACAGGTACCTGTGGCTTTATGTTCTCTATGCTTTCCCAACCTGTCAACCCTTCTCCAATCTAAACTATTCTCGATTGGTTAGTCGGGAAATCCTGGTCGGGGCGGACTTTTTTAATTTCTAAATTGTAGTAAATAAAAATAAATTATTATTACTGTATTTTATTTTTGTGAATATCGGCCAACCCGTTAACTTTGGTCATCGAAATTTAAAAAAAATGGATATTTAATATTCTGCATCACACTTTACTTGTCAGTAGGCCTACTATGGAGATAGCATCGCGTCCTCCGTGCCTGCCATATTGTTGCACCAGACAGAAGCAGTGAACTATACGTATTTCCTTCGTCACATCTTTCTGTCCTTCGTCGTTGTAACTTGGCGTTTGAAATTAGTGCATAAAAATGCCGAATGTTGGCATAAAGGCCGAGGAGGGATTTTGAGACCAAGATAATGAAAAAAAGGTCGGCCTATATTCGGTAGAATATGGTACATAGTTATGCCCACAAACATTAATGCAGGGTAATTTCTTTAAAAGGAGAGGTTTTGTTACTTTTGTATCAGAGTATCGAGTGATAGTTTAAAAAAATTATTAATTACAAATTCATTAAATTTGAAATATATCATTAACCTATTTATAACTGATAATAACTCGCAAATGAATGAACAACAAAAACTAAAATGAAACTTCAAAGAGCTAATTTCCAAGAAGCACGGCCTTAACAAAGTCACGACACAGGAGGGTAGCGTCTGTTTACGTGACCTACTTAGCTTGCCATCACTACAATCGGTCCGGCCGGCCACTGTGGGAAGGGGATGATGAGGGTTGAGCCATGCTCGTGAAAGACATTGCTAGAAAAACCCTGTTTTGATTGATTATCGAGCGATAAATCGATATATCAAAATCATATAGCATATCAAACGGCAACCCTAAGATTAGTCGCATTAAGACGACTATGCTGGCAACATGTTGAACTATGGTAAGTTTATTGTGTTAACTAATATTATTGTGTTATACACTTTGTTCATTATTTGATTTAGTGATCATCCTAGGCTACTACCTAACCATCTTTCCAAATACAATAATGTGCACTGCTATTAGGCTAGCCTAGGCTAGGCCTACTAGAGCTTATCCCAAGCCAGTAGTTTAGGCCTAGGCGCTAGCCTAGGCTAGTCCGCATATGATTTGAAGGATGTCTAGGCCTACTGTTGTGTGATCTGTCTTCACATTAGTTGTGGGCAAGAAAACCATAGCCTAGGCTTATGTTGGGGCTATAATCTAATAAAATAGGCTACAATCGAAATAGGACTAGGACAGATATGTTTAGAAGTGTTAGGCCTAGGCCTATCCAATCTAATAGACTAGATAGAAATGTTAAGTGTTAGGCCTAGGCTAGCAGTGAACTTATTGTAATTGAAAGATAGAGTAGCCTAGGCTAGCCTAGGATGATCATAATACAAATAACAAAGTATAACAAAAATATGAGTTACAAAATAAACTACCACTTGGGTTTAAATACTTCTGCATGTGTTGCACATGAAGTGTCTTTGTCAGCAGCACTAGTTTCTTACAGAAAAATCCCAATATTATGCACCTATGTGTTTTTATAAATAAATCTAACTTTTCAACTAATAAAATAATGCATTTTATTATTCAATAGTGCACATGTGGAATATGCAGATAGGGCCTCATGTGCAGAACAGAGGGCACGTGTCTCTTTCGTACAACATAAACGTGAAGTTGCCGGTAATGCACCACAACAGCTTTAGGAAAATAATCTTTGGATTCGGATTCGATCGAGGATATCTTGCTCAGATCGAGATTCGATCGAAAGCAAACTTGATTCGCACACCCTACTTGACAGCCAGATAGAATTATTCAAAATTAATTAGAAACTAAGGCAAATATAGATCTAAGCATAGTCTTAATGCTATGCTAGGCCAAGGTATCGATATATAATGCTCTCTTTACTTCCATATTATATTCTTCTAGGCTGATAGTTTCTCTGGTGAATAGAGAATTTCCTTGAATTACAGCCATGTTTCTATATGTCGAAAATGCAGTTCCAGGCGATAAAAATGGCACCAGAGTTGCACGAACGGTGAAGAGTACTTAGACCTCTGATTATATATGACCCGGCTGTCAGGAGTAGTATAATCCCCTACTACATGAACAGTGCAGTATCTGTTTTCTGATGTTGAGCAAAGATGAGCTAGAAATAGTACATACTACACCCAAATTAACATAAGAGGGGACCCAGTTAACTGGTCAGTTACTTGTAGTAGGTGCCCACAATTGCTTTAAGCCAAAACACATTTCTAGGTGTTATATAAGCCTCTGAATTGGGTGTAGGTCCTACACATGAATTGTAACAAGTGTCATCTTTCAAAACCCTGATATGGACTAATCTCTTCCATTTGTTCAATTATATTACCAAAGAGATCACTAATTAGTAATTAGTCGTAGTCTCGTCTCTTCCTCTTGTCCCGATCGTCACCGCGACGATCCCTGTCGTCCTTGGGCCGTTTACTCGCTCTCTTCGCCTGAGTCAAGAACTGATCCAGACCAAACGGATCCTCTTCAGCCTCCTCCTTTTCAAACTGCACAGGGCCACTACGGGTAGCCGTGCGGTCGGTGCCGCTGAATTCCTTGTCCGGTACAAATCTGCACAAACACAATGTTATAATTTATTAGTAGATCTATGTACTATGACATACTGCAAGTACAAAAAAATGCTAGTAATTTGTTCAGTTGTCCTTGTTTATGTATGTAGTATTGATAAACCTATATGATATGGATGGCTCACATGTTTAAACGTGTAAACAGTGCACCTTTGAACAGTAGGCCCTAATACTTGCCCTTCTCGGTGTCAACTTATCTTGATCAATGATCTTATGATCAACCACAAAGGGAGAAATATTTACGAATGATCTGCAATAGGTTGTTTAAGTTGTTAAGTTTATTTGCATTTAGAAAGGTTGTTTAAAAAGCTTTTAGTACAGGGCTGCCGTTTTAACGGATTTTATCTGTTTTACTGATATTTAGGGTGCAAAACGGATCAACGGAATTTTTAGTCTTATTCACTGATATTTCGTTAATGACATTTTCTATGCTTATTTTCGTAAATTTGAATCTGCACGGGCTTATTTTGATAGAAAACATTGAAGGCAGGGCGATAATCGATTCGACTTTCGATAAGGGCGGATCTAGCCGTGTCCCAGACATCGTAGGAACTGCTACTGAGGAGTTGGTTACAGTTGTGAAGTTAGTGGCTTTTTGGGAGGGATGAAAGTTAAATTGAACAGCCAAGAACAGTGGCTTTTTGGGGGGATGCAAAAATGCTTGAACTCTGAGTGTGTCAAGATAACGATCGCGTCGTCGATGTTGTCACTACGACAGGAGCAACTTGACTGAAGTCCCATGCAGCGCGCTACGTGAATCGAGAGCAACGCTGGAAGGAGGTGCGCGCGTCTGCTAGACGATGGCGGGGATCATAGCGGAGAAGTGGGAGGAGCGTTCCGTTGAACTGCAGAAACGTGTAGTGCAGACTGCCGCGAGACATTTAACATCGAGAATGATAAAGCTTCGATATCACGATATTTTAATGACGGCGGGGTATCGATATCGAAAATGGGCTCATTTTTTCCCGAGATATTGATATCGTATTGAATAATCAATATTGTTACATCTCTAGTGGCAGCCCTGATTTAGTAGATTAAACCAAATTATTCAGCCCTAATACACAGTAACACAATCCATATTATTGAACGAGCGTCTCCACTTGACTCTTTATGGCTCAAATGTCTGGTTTTTTTTTTTGTTACTGCTTCGGTACAGGTCGCACCGTTTCTCTGATCGACCTGAAATTTTGCACATGTACATACCACCTATGTGGGTTGCTGTGTAGTTTTTGAACAAAATCCGATCGTTGGTTATAAAAAATAAAATAAAAAAATAAAAATGTTCCGATCATTATGAAATTTTGCAGGGTCAATAAGTACAACATTCTCTCCTATTTTACAAATTTTCAGCTAAATCGGTCAAGACCTTAGACATTGGTATGTAACATTATGGGAATGTCGTACTCGGGTCGTGTTGCACGTACCGGTGCTCGCTCAACAACGCGACGGGACTTTAGCGTTTTCCTAGTATTATACATCCTACTATGCATATGCTATATACAAACCCATCTCTAACCACTAACCAGTGCTCAACTCAAGAAAAATAAGGTTAGACTAAAATATATTTTTAAATTACGGTACTCAACTATGGTAAAAACTAAAATGTAGAAAACAATGCTATGCATAGTCCTAACTCAATATGTATAGATGTAGCTATTGCATGTCGTTAAGCAATACATGACATAATTGGGTAACTAGTTTTGTTTTTACCTGTTTGTCTTGATTAGTGTATCAAGGTCCTCTCCGTAAACTTCCTTGTCAACATTTCTACTGGGCCTGTACAGATGCGTTCCCAAGGTGCCGGAATCACGCCACGGCTTGTCGTAAACATTGTACGACTCTTCATCTGCATACCCCGAGTCCATACCCTTGCTTGTGTTGAACAGACGTTGGTCAAACTGGACCTCTCCTCCGCCTCCACTCTTTGCGGGAAGACCCAAAGCGATCTGCTCACTGATGTCACGCTCCCGGTCGCGCTGTAGCTTGGTCCTACGAGTAGAAAATGGAACACATTATTAATAATTAATTAATAACATACATGGCACTGTATGAAGTGAGGGGCAGACAGTGTTTTTGCTTAAACAGTAGGCCTACTTACTAGTGCTACTGTCGTATGGTCGCTAAGTCAACACATAACCCTACCATCCATCTATTTCCCTTAAAACTTAACATGTTTTTTAACTAGAGTGTAACTAAATAAATACCTGTTAGGCTACACTCCTACAGTAAGCCTTCATGCTATGGAACAGTAGGTCCTACATAGTTTGAACTAGTGATGACGACGATTAACCGTTAACCGGTTAAGAACCGGTTAATTTTTGTAACCGGTTATGTGAACAATAACCGGATAATTTATTGACGATGTAATGTGAAATTTCTTCCTTTGTATTTACCGCGTGCGAGATAAAGAGAACGGACCTTGCCCTGTTGTTATTTATTGGTCGGAGTGCCGCCCGCTTTGACAGCCTTAACACTTGCCGCCGACCACATGGGTAATGCAGTCCCTTTCCTACCCCCCTCATTAGCAGCAGTCTGGCAATGTGAGAAGGTCAAGTGGCTCTCCGTTTGCCCCCCCCTCCCCCTCCCACCCATACGATCGTAGTATTTCAGTACTGGGGCCTACCCACTCCACTCACTACCGGCCTCTTTTCCCGACGAGCTTGAATGAACATATGAATTCATTTTACAGCACAAGTATCTATGCCATGTGATCATTTTATTGTGGTGACGAAATCGACTGCACTGCAGTCTTGAGTAGCCAGCCTCAGTTTAACAAGTTTTGTATCGACAGCATCATTGATTAAAAACAATGGTCTGCAATTATTATCGCGTAAGAAAAATACGGCACTGCTGAGAGAGAATGTGAAGTGTCACTGTGTCTGAGCTGGCAGGCCGGCCGGCCGTGAGAAGAGAGGAGAGTGAGAGTGAGAGCCTTGGCAGCGCGAGCGGGAGGGGAGGGGTAACCGGTCTCGTAGGCGGCAGCTGCCGGCTGGCGGGGTGGGATGGGGAAGTGAACCTGACACACAGCTTCACAAAAAATTGCGCTCGGCTGGAAGGAAATGGTGTTTCTTCGTCGGTTGCCGGTCTTTGTTCGTAAAAGGCGAAAATGATGCATTAGGGTAAATTTAACATTGAGAAACACAACATTTTGAACGATACGGTGAGGAAAAAGATCGATTGAGGAACAGTGGACGCGGGAATTTTTAACATTGTGTAAATGGGACTTTTGCAAAAACTTTTCAAATATAGCAATCATGGCGGGAAAACGGACGATGCGGGAACAATCCATTGGGGTTTTACTGCATTTTATTTACTACGTAGGGGAGGGGGGGGGCAAAACGGGGTCATGGGGCAAAACGGGGTCATCCGTTTTTCTCCTACAAGGAGGTGCTGCACTCTAGCGTCGAACACCAGAACTTCTTCAACAAGCCTCGGTGATCACTGGGCAAGCAAAAAATATTTCACTTTTGCACTACTGCCAACATTGGGAAGTGATTTGTTGATATGACACTAGTTGTTATTTATTTCACAACATTTCAAGGTGAGTTTTTTCTTATCTACTACTTGTTTAATCCAAATATTTTGTTTTCTTGTATTTGTGTATGGATATAGCTGTTATTATGCCCAATTGGATTTACCTTAAACGTAATATGCATGCTACTTTTGATAGTAAATTATAAATTTGTCTGTTGGGGCAAAACGGTGGGGGCAAAATGGGGACGGCTTTTAACCTTACTTTTGTAGTAATAATTTGTATCTTTATATTTTCTAGTCTCCCAATGGTCAGGACCTATAAAAGAACCATAAATAGGCAGAATTGGTCAATAGATGTCATGAGCCAAGCAATTCAAGCTGTAATAAATGGACTTATGGGAACAAGGAAAGCTGCTGCACAACATTGCTGTTGCTTTTTTTTTTGCTGTTCAACGTGCGCATCATGGGCCCATTGCTCATGTGCTGGAGTCGAGAAACATGAAACACAATTTGTTTGTGAACTATGTCATGAATAAATGTAAAAAAAAAAAAAAAAAAACATACCCCATTTTGCCCAGGTCCAACCCCATTTTGCCCCGGGGTTGGGGCAAAACGGGGTAAATACCATGTTTTTTAAAATAAATCATAACTCTTTTGATATTTAATATTTTTCACTTTTTTTTTTTTTAATGGTTTACTAACATTGTAAAGAAGTTATAATAAAAAAAGCATATTCCAAACCCGAATTTTGACTTTTCTACATCATTTTAAAGCTTAAGGACCCGTATTGCCCCCCCCTCCCGTAATAAACTTGGCGTGTGTACATTGAATTGAGATAAGTTATTAAAATGTTGTTTGTAGTTTATTTTTACGTCGCGAAGATTTGATGGAATTTCCAGCTGCTCAAAATGGTTTTTCCCGCTCGTGCGAGTTATTTCACGGAACAAATAATACACAGCATAATTACCCCTCCCCGTCTCGCGCGAGGCCGGCCTCCGTGATGTCGCGTAAAACGCGTAAACAATGCTGGCTGGCGACACTACACTCGTCTTTGAGAAGGTGAAGGTCGTTCTCTGTGATGTACGATTTCAGCTTGTTTTAAAGATTCAACGACGTTAAGTGTCCAATATTTATTACGTGACACTGACAGCATTCAGAGATAAGATACGTAGCGGGCGGGCGCGAGCACTAATGAATGAACTGATTACGTAAGTTCGGCATGGCGGTGGGTGAGAGAGGGGGGGGGTAGCACTGAGATAGCGACGAGGCAATTGACCGTGAGCTGCCTACGATCCGATATCGGTTACACTACGCAGATGTGCCACATAAACAATTTCGTAATCGGCGCTTGATGTTACTCCCGGTTACTCCTGCTTGCGATTGCACAACACGAAGCGAGCGCCGTTAATGCGTGATTTTACGCGTTTTTGAAAATTAACCGGTTAAAAACCGGTTTTTACAACCGGTTAACCGGTAAGAGAAACCTTAACCGTCGTCATCACTAGTTTGAACCAAAACTATATCTGGGCTAGTTTGTTTCCATACTGGTTCAAACATTTGCTAATAAAAAACCAGCTAAATAATCACAGGCCAAGAAAGAGAAACAAATACCGTATTGTTCCGAATAAAGCACGACCTCGAATATAACACGACCCCCAATTTTTCAGAATCATTTCAAGAAAAAAGAAAAAAATCAAAGAAAATTAAAATGTACATGAAACACTTACAACAAAGCATTTTGAACAATGTTAGGGCCTAGGCCTATGGTTTTTTACAGGGTAGGGCCAAGCACAAGCTCACATGTCAACCACAGTTCACCAGTCTGATTCCTGGTCTTCAATGTTTACGTCGTGGGGGGGGGTGGGGGGTGGGGGTTATACTAGGCCCTAGTATCTATGGTCGTAGGCCTAGGCCTAGCTCCTTCGCAATCCCTTGCTGATTTGTAAGGCAGAGGAACCTTTCTTTTCCACGCGATCAGCAGTCTTCATTTGTTCATCTTGAGCCATTTCATCTTCTCCTTCATCACTCATTATTACGTTACGTAGACTCTTAGCTCTTAGCAACGTAGATAGACAACCCCGACAAACAAAATCTATGTAGGTCAAGCTAGGTCACGATGTGATCACGGCTAAGGATTCTGACGACTAGCAGACAGTTTCGCCCAAGGTTCGGCCGAGTTCAGTGGCTTCGAGTGGGTGGGCGGGGCGAAGCGCAGCAGACTATGCGCGGGAGTTGTATAGAGGCGTGGCCTATGTTCAGGCGCTATTTCAAATGCAAGCGCGCGGAAATAACGCGAGTGCTGTTTTTGAGATTGTATTTTCGGAAAAAAACATCGCGCTATATTCGGGACAATACGGTAATTAAATTTGAACACTAACCGCTTGTCCGGAGCAGCCCGTGCTATGTTGCGCTCTCTCTGGCGGTCCTTGTGGCGATCATACCTCACTTGGTCACGTTCACGAGCTTCCTCATCCTTATCTGTAATGCACGAAATGAAACTATGAAACAAAAACTTGTGTTTATATCGAGGCCAATATATACATAGGCCTAATCATTTTCATGTTATCAAGACAAATGCAATTTGAATGACTCTGGTTACAATACAATCACATACGTACATGATAATTGTTTACAGATTCCCGAGATTATTGTCTAATATTGACTACTGATACCTGGCTGGTGGTAAGGATGTGCGTCCAAAGTTCTGAAGTCGAGCAGAATACAGTAGGCATTTATGGGGAAAAAAAGCTCGAACTCAGAGGCCGAACCCGTATATTCCAAAATATAGGCCTATAGGCTGTCTCTTTTATTGGTTTCCATGGTTTTAGTGATTTGGTAACATATTTGGCTATTTACTATATATTCTAGCTATTTTAAAAACACACTCTTTCTCCAGTTTTTACTCATTCATTACTTAGTAGGCCTAGTATTTTTAATTGTTATTGTAAAAAATGCAGTTAAATTTAAAAAAAAACAAAAAAGACCATGAATACAATTGAATTAACAATCATTGCTGAGTAATAAAAATTAGAGCGAAATTACGACTTTGGTATTGAATACAGTATTTCATACTTATGGCCTAGCTAGTGTCTGGGAAGCAAATGCCACGCAGGTACATATATACACTACGTATACTAGTACTATGTATTTTGAGTACAAACTACTAACCAACAGCTGCTTGGGTACGAATACCAGCCCTCTCTTCACGAGCTTTCTGAGCTAACTGCCGAAGATGTTCTTCCTTTTTCTCCTTTTCTTTTTGAGCGAGTTTCTTCTCCAGCTGGGCGCGCATCTCAACAGCTTCACGAGCTTTCCTATCAGCAATATACAAAGCCTCTGCCAGTTTGGCAAAGTTTTCATTGATATGAACCTGCTGTAGGCCTCGACCGTCAGCAGCTAGCCGCTTGTCCAAAGGAATTGTATACCCTTTTGCATTTTTCCAGTTGGATATGCAAGGTGGGATCTTCCACTCTTTTTGTTCTTTCACTGTCACTTTCCTAGTTGGAGAGTGCATTACAGGAGCCGGAGGGGAAGGTGGACCTCGAGGAATCTTCTTGTTGATCCTGCAACACACAATTTATACACAACTACTAAAATATACTACATAGTAGGCCTAGGCCTGTAAACAGGGCCGTGTTTTGGTAGTGAGCCGCCCCTAGACAATGAAATTTTTCTGCCCCCTTCCCCCCCCCCAAATTTACTACTGGACAATAAAGTTTAGGTAACGGTTTTTACTTTAAATTTTCTTTAGAGACCTTTAACTGGACAAGTCGCACCTTCTTCGTTCTGGGCAAAACCCCTAGCAAAACTAGTATGGGATTTGAGTAACTATAAAGACTAATGCTACAGCGGTATGAAGAGCTCTTAGCCCCGAAGGTTTTTTTTTTTGCAAATGTGCAATTATTTTCTTGCAAAAAGTATTTTTGTTTTGTAATTTTCACTCATTTTGTGAAAAAATATTGAAACTATATACGTAGTATAGTCTTAAGTATCGATACCTCTGGCAAAATGGTGCCCCTCTAAATTTTGTCGCCCTAGGCAACTGCCTAGATTGCCTAGGCCTAAATACGGCACTGACTGTAAAGCATAATATCTTACAGCACCAAAGTAAAAAAGGTTTTTGAAGTTCTGTAAGCCACATAGCAATATCAAACATATATTACTGTGATTCAGATAAGGTGGCGGTCGCCGAGGGATCGCAGCACTGTCGTCCACGCACTATGGCCACAGGATCGGCAAAAAGTAAATAAAATAACGGTCTCTAAAAACTGCTTTCGGAGAAAAACATGACTATTTTAAAGCCAAGCCTTGCCCAATATATCCTAAAAATAAAGTATTTGTGAAGTGTACGAATAAAATCAAGACATTTTGAATTTTGATGCTTCTAAACATTGACATCACATCTGGCAAAGTTGGCATTATAAACAGCTGGAACTTTGGACACAACATTACCAACAAGGCAAAAAAAAAATCGTAATCGTGATTACTTAAAATCATTATTTCGCTAAAATACTGACTCTGTGGGACGAACTACTTTATTCACAGCTTATAAAATGTTGATTTATGTGATAAATATCACGATCACATGACCAAATACGGTAGGCCCTACCTAATGCCAGTTGTGTGTAAATTGTCAACGTTGGCGTCCGTGCTCTCGCTTGACCTTGACGGCCGCCACCTTATCTGAATCACAGTATAGTAGTAGGCCCTACTACACAGAAAAATTACTTTGTGAGTTTAATGTCTTTTTAATCAGAAAATGTGATAACTTTGAAAAGGAAAATTTCTTTACTTAAGTAGCTAGGATCAACACAATGAAATTTGAAGGTATTCCCATTTTCCAAACAACAATAATTGCACAATAAGCACAATTACTGTGCTTACCAGTAGGCCTACTTACTTAAATTTTGGTGGCTCAATTGGGTCCTTTTGTGCCTCAACCATGCGAATGACACGTTGTTTGGCTCCAGAATTAAAAGCGGCACCTTGCTGCGATGGTGTGTAGCGAATATATTGTGCTGGCCCCTAAAACAGTTAAGTGGCTTGCAACAAGAATAATTTGCAAACATATGTGGTATGCAGTGTTGTGACTAGATTTTAGGGATGACATCGGGTACTCGGGTACCCGGCTCCTGCTGGAGTCGACTCCATTTTCAAGGAGTCGGGTAAAAAAAAAAAAAATAAATAAATAATTATAAATGATAAATTGAATGAGATTGCACTTGTTGTCTCGTTAGTCGTTATCTTATCTCAAAACGTAAACATGACAAATCAGTGAGAGTCTTGGCCGGGCCAAGAGACAAGCAAGCTAGTGATACGTAGCGGGTGGAGGGTGGGGGGATGGCCGGACAGCGTTGTGCAACCCCACTGAAAATCAGTTATACTAGGAAAACGCCAAAGTCGTTGTTAGACGAGTGAGTGAGCCATGTGTTGAGTACCCGGAAACATCCCCTTTTCTCCCCAAAACCTAAGACTGAATCTAGCTAGCATGGGCATTTCCTCCACAGTATATTAGGCTAGAGTGGTGCATTAGGCCTTACAGTGTTGACGCACCCATATAACAACTAATCTCAAACCCCTCTCATTTATACTCATAATATGCTATATTAATATTACCGAGTACTCAACACATGGCTTGCTCACTCGTCTAATAACGACTTTGGCGTTTTCCTAATGTTACCGAGTACTCAACACATGGCTTGCTCACTCGTCTAACAACGACTTTGGCGTTTTTCTAGTATGGTTTCAGAGTGCGTCAACCAATCGTGTAGTCATTGTCGCCGTCTTCGTACTGAAAGGAGGCTTTGACATAGTTGAGCTTAAGTTGATTTGGATTAAGGGCGCGTCAACCGCCAGGTCGTAATACGCCACTCTAGCCTAGGGGATATAGGAAGGAAAAACCAAGGAAAACCGGAATCAGCTACGGGTAGGTGAAAGGAAAAGAGGGGTTCTCACGTCGTGGTCGTCATCGTCTTTGTCATCGTTAGTGTTGTTATGGTCTTCGTCGTTGGGGAGGTCGTCAGTGAAGGAGGAGAGGTCCCGGACGACGACTACCAGAGCTCGCCTCTAGTTTCGAGGAGTAATACTCTACTTACCAGCTGACGTTTGGGAAATGGAGTTCGTTTAGGCGCGAGCCATCTCTTGGCCAAATGTCCTAACAGGCCTACCGAAGCGTACGCCTAGCACCCGACATTGACATTTAAGAAAACAAAATCAAAACAACTGGTGATAGCCACCGACTTGGTGATTTTTACCCTTCACCGAAATCATTGTTTTTAATTTATATAACCATGGCAGTGGCCTTCTATACGTATAGCAAATGTAAACATTTGCAATCTAGATTTAAATTCATTAGATTTTTATTTATTGTAGGTTGAAATCGCAACGGATTTTGATCAGTTTGTTAGCAGTTCTCAGTTAACTGGTAACGAATGTATGTTTAAAATTTCAGCTCAATCTGCTAAGCCGTTCAGCCGTTGGGTATCTGACAGACAGAGTCACAGCTTTCACAGTGAGTGCCAATTTTTTCGACCTGCGTTGTAGACTACGTTCGCTGCGCTCACTCGTCTAATAACTGAGTGGGTAGACTCATACAATTTATTTATTATTTATTTAACTAGAGTAGTGGGCTAAAAATAATTTTTGTATAAAAAATTCAATTTTTTTTTTTTTTTTATATTGCAGATTGGGGAGTCGACTCCTACCCGGTTCCCAAGGCTCCGGAGTCGACTCCAATATTTACTACCCGATGTCATCACTACTAGATTTGTTTTTCATCTAGATATAAAGATAAAGATAATTCTCCAAAAAGGTTTCTAGAAAAGATAAAAGATAAAAAATGTATAAAATTATCAAGATAAAAGATAGAAGGTGAAAATAATTATCTACATAATTTTGTTTAGATAACAGATAATAATTATTGAGATTGACGTGTTTTTTTTTTATATTATATTTTCCCCAAAACAGTTTTTTTGTCAATGGTAATATTTGTTAAGGGCCCTTCACACGGGGAAGTTGAAAAGTAAAAAGTGAAAAGTCTCCCAACTTGTCGGACTCTGCTCGACAAGTAAAAAGTGAAAAGTAGAATGGCCTTGAAGAGTTGACCATGATTGGTCGACAACGTTGTCATTGAGTTCAACTTTGTTAAGAAATCGAGATGCAGAAAAACGTAACACCTTTGCCACAGCTTGATATATAAGTGGCGGTGGAAATTCCTGCCCGATTGTCATCTGAATGTTATTCTGTCAACTTGAAAAATACGCGCAAAAATTGTGTTTCATAGTCATAGCGTCTACCAAACTAGCACAAGCAAACCCGTTGAAGACGACTGAATAGTCGTCAAAATATTGTTACAAAGTTTTTTTTCTTTTTTACAAGTGCAGTGTATAGTCTAAATATTTCATAACATTATTAGCACATTTAGTTTGCCCCAAAATAGAGAGGCAATGCGGAACCCGATCGCGGCTGAAGAAAGGCTGGCAGTGACGTTGCCGTTTTTAGCATCAGGTTTGTACCTTACCTAGGCCTAGGCTCCACTAGGCCCTGGGTCTTGTAAACAAACACGCGCCAGTACTGTGTGAAGATCAAGATTGAAGAAAACAATTGTCATGGTTAGTTACCCCTACTTGCCGCATCAGTTTTGCACAAAGGCCGAGAGGTGACGCCAGGCACAAACTTTTTCTCTTCGTCCGTGTGAAGGCTTCGAAAAGCTACTCGTTCTTTTCACTTTTTACTTTTTACTTTTTCAACTTCCCCGTGTAAAGGGCCCTTTAGGCTTGACAAGTTGACATGCCTATCGAGACAAATATGCGGAACTAGGTACCTACGATTAAGATAACATAGTAAACTAAAAAGCCACCTAGTAGACCCTATACGAATTTTTCATTTAAAAAGTGATTAATTATTATATTTTTGTCTACTACATTATTGTTTCTTATTTTATCTAAAAAATGTTATCTTAGCCTAAAGCTTAAAAAGCCTAAGATGATAAACTTAATTCTATCTAGATGTAATAGAAAAGAATAACACAAAAAACTTATCTAGATTATAAGATGATAATAGATTTAATGGATTTTATCTAGCCTAGATAGATTATCTAGATACGTAGGTACGTCACAACACTGGTGGTATGAAGCAAATAACTAAATAAGCCTAAGGTATTTATTAGAGATGCACACAATAATCGATATCATTCGATAAAATGTTGATAATCGTTGATCGAAAGTCATTATCGATACTAGGTAGGTAATCGAAACATCAATAATTGGTTGAAAACAGCCCGAAACACGTAATTCGTATTTCCCGCTTGGTCACAAGGTGTTGTACTCGAAATTTATGTTTGGAAGCAAACTTAGCCGATAGCAGAGGCCAAAACAAAGACAACACAGACAGGACGAGGCAGCGAGTAGCATGAGATTGTATTGTTTTGAATGTAATTTACCACATTTGAGATTCCATCTGCTGGAACGGGCTTAGCAGAAAGTTATCCTAGTCGAGGAGAAGAAAACAACTAGGCCTTGGCCTACATATAGGCCTACTGGCAGATAAAGTTAGTTTTGGTTAGTCAGTGAAATAACAAGTGAGCTTCTGGGAGGTGTTAAATCTAGAAAACAGAAGAGAGCTAACAAAACAACGGTGGCTGTAAAAGGTTTAGGGTCTACATCAATATAAGAAAGAACCAAGTCATTGGTTTGTGAAATACATAGTCCTACATGGAAGATTTATTTAAAATAACTGCAGTAGGAACTAACCGCTTTATCCGCACACCGGACTGGCATAGCTGCTGCGATCTTGGAGTGGGTGAGCTTTTCTAAAGCTCGTCTTGTCTTCTCCGTTATTTCACGTAGCTCATCTTCGTCAGGACGCTCCAAACTGGGATCGTTCTCTGCCACTACTTCCGAAGGTAGCAGATCAGAGAGTTTGGAGTAGATAATCTTGTCCTTGGAATGGCCTTGGCGTGCCAGAACATCATACTTGACCTTGCCCTGGGCATCCAATTGAACGGCCAGTGCGTTGGATGTTGCTTCTTTACCTTCACGACCCATGCTGAGTGGATGTTGAGCCACGGCAACTTCGGGAAAAGCACCACCATCCCCAAAATCCTACCATACAAATAAAATCACGATTAAAATAAGCCCACAAATACCAGTGTGATTCCTACATCCTGTACTGGTACTTGACTTTAGTTAATTCAATGAATTTTAATTACCATATGTGCTATGTTTTTTTAACTTCCATTGATAGCTTGTCTATTCTACTTAGGTAGGCCTACTACATTATAACTTTTAAAGCAATTCACAAGTACCTAGGCCCTACCCTTTACTCCTGAAAAACAAAACTCGCAGTACTTTGCCATTCAAAAACACATTACGACCTACTGTGAAAACCGAACCCAATATATGTCTACAACAGGCAATGAGCGAGGGTACTGAATCGTGTACAATTTCTCAGACATCTTAGTAGGCCTAACCGTATTTACTCGATTGCAAGCCAACACCGAATATTGGCTTGTCTCTTGATTAAAAATACCTTACATCTAACAAAAAAGTGTAGCTTTTAAATACTCATAACTCATAAGTTATAAGTTTGCCATCGATTCAAGCCGGGGTGCCATATGAACTGCAAAAATGTGTCAAAAAAGGTAGGCTTGCAATGAGGTAGATACGGCAGGGCCTATGCATTTCTATGATTTTGTCTTTTAGGCCTAGACCATTTTTTTTTTAATATCACGTACCATACGTAACAAATAATAATTTTAGAATGAAATTGTTAAATGGTAATAAATAGATTGTCATTTATTTATTAGTCAATTTTATAAAAACTGATTTAGGCTACAAAGTAGGGTAATCATTTTACATGTCATCCGCCGTAGCCTATTGCCTCGATAAACGTTGAAAAATCTCAAACGAGATATGGAGCTTAAGAGGAGAAGCTGAGTCTGGCGCGGTGACGAGTTTAGGCGCTCAGCTTTCTGTTTTTTCCGGGTCAATGGTTTATAACTGTTATTAAATTTGACACTAACATCCATAAAGAATAAATCTATGCTATCCATACGCGTATTCCTAAATTAATTCACCAAAATTTACTCCATTTTAGTTAACGTTGGGAATTTATTCCAAGTGTACAGATTGTTGTAACTCAAATTTGCATACTGGATATCAATGTTTATATAATGTGAATGCGCAGGTTAATTTGGTTTTATCGTACAATGAACGGTTTTGTGGGAATTTCCAGAATTGAAATCCATGTTTTGGATAGCCTATCCCATTTTTTCACGTTTTGGACTTGTCTCGCAATGGATCTTTAAGGCTTTTGCTCTGCCCTGAAACTCAAGTATACCGCTGGTTAGAGCAGATGGAGGGTTCGAGAGCTAGTGTAACGGCTTTTTTCTCCTCTTGGCAGTCCGGGTTATTGGAGAAACCTATACGACTGTCAAAGTTACACCGTCCTTTCGGATGGGACGTTAAGCCGTTGGTCCCCTTGGTACTTTTCGAAAGGAGTAGGCTACGTGCCGGTAGCGGGTTTCCCCTCCTCCCTTCTGTTCATACTTCATCCTCATCTATCACCACTCATTGTCTCGAATAGCCAAGGTGCATTAATGAGACGTTCAGCAATATCCAATCCAATCAATTGTGCTTTTTTTGCAACCAATTGCAGATATCAATATAAAAGTACTTTACTAACATCCATGCAAAATTTGGTAATGATATTATCAACCGTTCAGCAGAAATCATCAACACCTGAGTGCGTGCATTTGAGTTGGGCCAAGCTCTTAATAGCAAGGCTCTTAATTAATAGCCTCAACTAAAATTCAGCCAATTTGTTTTGTCCTATGTAGGTGGGCCTTGTATACCCAGAGAAGTAAATCAAGGGGTCTTGTTGTATTCGTCACCAAAAAGCACACTAGCGCGGCCCTGTTGGCGGAACGTAGAACCCGAGCAGTAGTGATCACTCAGGTAGACACAGCGGCAAATAACGTGGAAGAACGTGTAGATGTAACTAAAAAGTTGAGTTTTCGGCGTGATACGTTTTGTTTACGGATGTTGAACGTTAGAAATAAAATAAAGACATATTAGTGCTATGGTTATCACAAGAAAACAAATTTTAAATGAAAGAATGGGGCCTGTAAGTGCACCATAAAGTGGACACCTGACGCAAGGGTTATGTCTCGAATGGTTAAGCATTGGCTTACTTCTCTTTTAAAATACAACTCTTTACACTTAAATAACAACTTTTAAATTATCGTGATCTCAATTTAAATTTCGGTAGGGCCTACTCTTAATAAAAACATTATTCTTACATTTAAGTCCAGGGATAAAGTCCGAAAACATATAGTCAGATGACAGTGTGGTGTCATACACCCACTGAGTTTTCCCGTTGTGTTTGATAGATTTATTATTTATTTATGTTCATTTTTTAATAATTATACTTATTGTTTTTTACCCGTCACCGACACTCATATTAAATCGCGTTTTACAATTTCAGACAATAATTTTAATTCATGCTTATGCCAATAGGCTATCACACCGTTCCCAATTGTTACACATACAGGCCTACATAGCACATAGGCCTACATTCAATTTGTTTCGTATGTGATGGGCTATACCTCAAAATTACTACAATGTAGTGCGTTTTTATCAACAACAAAAAAGGTAGGCCTATGTTTAGTAATAAATTCGGAAAAATCGTTTTCAATTAACATTTTTCATAATTAAATACCAATTTCTGCTACCAAGTATTTTTAGAAGTTTTGTCATGTTCTGAATAAAGCACACTTTGTCGATGATTACAGACAACATCCGGATTATAGCATAGATGTAGGCCTAATTTATTGACATTTTCAGGGAATATGATGAAAATAATACAAGTTGTACTATTAATTGTTATTACATTATCGCGGGAAAACGTTAAATATTGCACCTTGCACTTCAGCTGTTCAGTGTTACATCAATTTGTTGCAAAATATTTGTTGATACAACAAACAGACTCGTTTCACTTCAAAAACTTAACATTCTAAATTCAAATTTGGTACTAATGATTCCTTGGACCAATACCAATTTTGGCGGGCAACTTTACTTATAGTAGTAATTAAATAATAAATAATAATCTGCTTATGAATTATTTTCTGGATATTCTTACGCTCAAACATAATAATATACCCAACTATTATGATGATATTATTGTATAATATTTTAAATTTCATCCCTATCCCATTCAGAAATATAGGAATAGAAAGGTTCAATTTTGGCTATAGTTGGCCTACCTACTCAGTTACGCCTACTTGTGGTTGTATAAGAGCGTAACAAATGCAAACCGTAGATGAAAATATACATCTTATTTTTAGCGTGTGCGAGAAAGGTAAATGTGAGTGAACAGATCGGAAATAATCCCCGAATTGTCATAACCGGCGCGACTAATACACGTTAGCGCCATATACGCTCCAGCCCGGAATCACAATTACGCCAGCCATGTTGTGACGTAACGCGCCGCCAGTGCTGCGATCTACATGTCGATTTGGTGCCGAATAGCTACAATACCCAGCCCTTCATTTTCTTCTGATGCCGGGTGTAGCCTACCTGTATAGACCCAATACAATGTCATCACAGGGCCCTGTGCTACTATTGGCATTTGGCAGTCGGATGATTAGTGCAAAAAACAAATTAAAAATAGGTATTTATATAGGAGCTAGCTAATAGAGTACCTAATAGGCTTAATTTAAAAAAATTGTTTGAAGACATTAGGCATTTAGGACCGTACAAAAATCAGGATTGTGCCTAAACTTAATTGTAGACTAGGTAGCCTAGACCTAGCTTTAATTAGGTACCGGCAGGAATCTATTGTTCTATTTTGGCATGTAAAATGGTATTTATTTAGGGCCTAGGCTAGGGCTATTGAAATTTGGAATTAAGATTGACCACATTTTGGTTAAACTGAAATAATATTTTGGTCTGATGCTTCAAGTAGGCCCTAACAAGAGTGCACATATTGGTCAATCTCAATACATAATTGGGCTCGATATAACGGGAATTGCATTTTGTTAACATAGTATCGTAAAGTTTTCACTACAAACCAACCGGGAACATAATTCCTCAATTGGTGCATTGTATTGCAAGCCAACATGATCAAACTTCTTATTCTCGTTCTTGGTCAATTGTGCATCGATCTTCAGGACATGATAATCGAGAATGACAGAATGATCAAACTTACCATGTATTGTATTCTAAGACCATTTCTAGACAGCCAACATTATTATAGATTGACACTTACATCAACGGACCGAGGCACCCATCCTCTTCTATGGCCATAAGGTGGTGCTGTCGGACTTGCAACCACAAGTGCTGCAATTGGCTGCCGTATTTTGGACTGTTCCTCATCTCTGTCCCATATAGGTTGGGAGGGGGCTGGCAACAAGCTGTAGAAAAAATGAGTAGATATTCTATTGGTCTAGCTGGGCAACATTTCTCATACAAATTTAGCAAATAGTGCAAACTGTTGAAAACCACATTTGGTTAACATCTATTTCTCGATTTTGGTGTAGATCTGGGCCTACCTTGTTTTATGTGCATTTAAAAAAAAAATCCTACACCTGGAACAGCTGTTAAGTGGAAAATCTCATTATTAAGTTACCGTTACCGTAGCTTTATTTTCTAGGCGCGTTTTTGAACATTATCTTAGAGCTAGCAAGGTAGGAAGGTGGAATAGGCCTAGTAGGCCCTATTTTGTTTTTGGATAGGCCTATCTCTACTTTGTTAAGAGCCATTAAAATTAAAAAGGAATTTAGGCCTAGGTGCCTAAACTTTGTGACGAGAACTTTAAAAGGGGCATAAAAAGATTTAAAGGGACATGCATATTAAACACTAGTGATTCCAACAATGGAATAATATGCTGGAGCAGTCTGGGATCCTTTACAGGAAAGCAGAGATAACAGGTTTAGAGACAGTCCAAAAGAGAGAAGCTGGAAAGGAAGCTCCTTAGCCTACGGTACTGTACTGGTCCAAGTCATTTACCCTTGTACCTAAGGCTTTTTCTTTTTTGTACCTAGATCTTTTGCATCTTATTGCTTTTACTTGTATTGACTACTTTTGTAGGTACCTAAGCATACGTTTTGTACAGCATTTGTTATTCTGCTTGTATTGTTGTAAGTGACGAGATATAATGTACTGATATGTAGGCCTAATGTATCTGATGTAGGCCTATCAATTAATAAACTGAAACTGAAACTTAGGATGTGTCTGAACTAAATTCTCATTCTTATTCTCAGTCTCAGTCTAATTCCCACCAGTGTCGGTCTCATTACTAGAAGTGTAACTTTCGGTCGTTTCTTGATGGGAGTGTCAACAATGGTATCAACATCAAAACAAACAGACGAACAGCCGTGGAGTTGACACATGCAGGTGGCCGGCTGATTACGATCTTAACAGTAGGCCTACTTTAAAGTGTTACATAACGTTTCCATATCAAATTTGACTCTGTAATATTAATTATTTATTATATTATTTATTACAATTAATAACTTATTTGGTTACTCAACGTGATTTGGATGTGTTTTAGTTTGATCGTCTCCCGAGGCCGCCATTTTATTAATAATAATAAAAGAATAACGAGTGTGGTTATTTCGTTACTTGGGTTTCATTCCCGTTCTCAGTCTCGATCTGGACCCTTCGTACATTGCTTCTGACGTCACCGATTATTGATGACGTAAAACTGAGAATGAGAATGAGACTGAGCCACGTTTTTCAAACAATCAGACACGTCCTAAGGCCGCGTTCACATAACTTTGTTTTAGTCTTAAGAAATTGTTACTGTTATAAGAAATCCGATATCCTGATTGGTTATGTTTCAGTGGCCTGTCATAATGAAGTTACTCCTTTTCATTGGTCGTCGTAAGGATTATTGACGTCTGATTGGTCCGTCGTAAGAATTTTGTTTTTGTTGTAACAATTTCTTAAGACTATAACATAAACAATTTAACACGTATTTCCTATCCCCTTATAAGGCCGCGTTTACATAACTTTGGTTTAGTCTTAAGAAATTAGCTATGTTTACATGGATGATTCAATATGGGGTATTGAATACGATCCTACCTCTCAAACATCCATGTAACCACTTAGAACTAGGATCGGATCAATTGGATCCAATCCCCCAAAAGTTGGGATCGGATTGAAATATTGGATCGAAAACAAGCATGTAAACAGTTTCGAGTATCGGATCGAGTGCACTCCATACACACAGCACAGCAGTTTTCAAAACTACCGCTAGATCGCATTAGTTTGGTATTGAAAACGAATTGAATCCCCTGTTCAATTCATGACATGTAAACGCTCACTGCAGAATCCAATCCAATCCCAATACAGGGGGGTGAGACTCGACGCAAAATCCACGTGGTTTGGTTGATTTCCGTGCTGTATTCCGACAATCGGTAGACTCAACAAATCTTTCGATTCCGTCTGCTATTTAGCTGTCGGAAACACTTCCGACAGTCGTAAATTTGTAAACATCAAAATCCTCCATTTTTATTTTTATAACATAGCATCATATTTTGCTTAAATACCGGAATATTTCGTGATTTGTTGGTCCACACAGTACACTTGCTTGACTCTTTATAAGTTGTTTATTGTTGCACAATACTTTGTTTCCATTATTGTTTACTATAAACATAGTAATTAACAAACATACCTTAAATTTGACGTTGTTTGCGTACACAAGATAAAAAACAACACACGGCTGCACAAAAACTCACTGCCTTATAAATATGCGGCTGGCTAGTTTCTTCTTACATAATCATGGCGGTGGATTTTATAACGAAGCTTCCGATTGGCTAAACAATGGTAAAATCCTTGCCACAGACGCAAGTCACGGAATGATTCCGAAAATCGGAAACGAAACTCGAGTCTACCAAATGTCGGAATTGTTTCTTATGGACGGAATCAGATTATTCAAAACCACGCGGAAGTCGAGGCCAGTCGAGTCTCACCCCCCAGAATTGAATCCTTTATGTAAACATAGCTAGCTAGGCTATTGTTATTGGTTGTTATGGTAACAAGAAATCCGATATCCTGATTGGTTAGTAATGTTTCAGTGGCCTGTCATAATGAAGTTACTCCTTTTCATTGGTCGTCGTATAAATAACAAAACGTCTGATTGGTCCGTCGTAAGAATTTTGTTTTTGTTATAACAATTTCTTAAGAGATTAAGACTAAAACGTAAACAATTTAACACGTATTTCCTATCCCCTTATAACTAAACCATTAACCAATCAGTGTAAACGCGGCCTAACTAAACCAATTAGTGTGAACGCCGCCTTAAGAGTCCTGTGGTCACTCCCCGATCATGCGATTCTGGCGGAGAATTGAGGAGAACCAGCTTGGCATTGCTCTATTAAAAGGACGAAAGGAAGAAGAACTAGGAAAGAGGCAGACAAAAAGGAATTAGGGGAAAAGTAAATGCGCCACCGACCAAATAGTCAACATGCACGAATTCAACAACGATCTAAGGCCTAGCCTTTTGTAGGTTTAGGGCCTACTAGGCCTACCTATATTCACCAAATAAATTCCTATCGCCTCTTGGAACTAGGCCTAGCCTAGCTAAGGCCTACACAACTTCTAGGCCTAGGCCCAAAGGGATATTTAATACACTAGGCCTAGCCTAGGTCTCAAGGTTTTTAACAGATGGCCTGTGACAAGTAGGGCTAGGCTAGCTAGGCCAGCCTAGGCTTTAGCCCTACTAAAAAGGTAGGCCACCAACCCTAGACCTAAATTATGCATAATATGAAGGTTTAATCGTTGGTAATAATACCTTGACAGCGACATGGTCAGGCTCTCAGCAAGACGGGTAAAAAGTAAAAAGTTGTTGAGAGAAGCGAGTTTTTTAAGCTGAAGAACAAGGAACAAGCTCAACTTGCAAACTTGCACACAGCCTTTGTGCTGGTTACGAAATACGAAATGCAGTCCACAGTCTGCTAAAGTTCCTGAGTTTAGTTTGAAATTCCAGCGGTAAACTACTTCTAAAAACTTGTAAAAACTACTTTAAAATAATTCACATTATTTTAAATTTCAATTTTATTCATATTATTATAATATTCATTCCTATTATACGGTCAAGTACAACAAAACAAATTTTAGTGTATGTGTCCTTTTAGCTATTTAGTTCCAAACTCAAGATTACTATAGAATAAAAATGTCATATTTTAGAGTTTCTTTATTTTCCTTTGAGCTTCTGCAATAGGATTCGTCAAAACAATATACTTAGATAATAGATAGTCAATATAAAATAATAGATAAGTTACATACATTTTCACGTAGCTTACATTTAACCCATGAAGTGCCAACGTCGATAATAAAATATCACGTTCTAATCATAATATGATAATATCACGATAATATGTTTCTCGATTTGGTTAGTCGGGAAACACTCCCGTAGGTGTAGGCCTAATTGTTATTATTTACTACAATTCAGAAATTAAAAAAGTCCACCCCAACCGGGAATCGAGCCACTGATCTCCCACATTCCAGTTTCTGAATTGAAATAAATAATAATAATGATTACACCTACGGGAGTGTTTCCCGACTAACCAAATCGAGAAATAAACACTCGATCATACCTGCGTAAAGGTAATGAATGACATTATTAATGTTTGGTGATCAGTTCAAAGGCAACAGATATTCGTTCGTTGCAGTGCTGTCCCATCCATTCAGATGTATAATGCAGCTGCAATTCAGAGATTAAAATGTACCTGTCCTGATTGTCTAAGTGGTTAAGACGCTCACCTGGAATGTGGGAGATCCGTGGTTCGATTCCCGGTTGGGGCGGACTTTTTTAATTTCGGAATTGTAGTAAATAAAAAAAATACCTATAGTAATGGTTCTAACCGTCGCACGAAGTGCCAGAGTCGGTGTCAGTGTCAAGGTGATAGATTATGGATATTGGTTATAAAATAAGGTATAAGATTCTGATTGTATAGATGCAGATCACAATTCACTTCGATTTATTTCAATTCGATTTATTTTCCAATTGTGTTACAAAGTGATACAATTATGAAATTTTTATGCTCTAATAAGAATAGATTCTTGAGGCAGAGCATAATATAGGTTATAGCCTTAAGTAACAGTGAAGGAATTGAAGAAATGGATAGTATTCTAACCTAGGTTGGCGTTTCCTCTCGGTGTTATATAAAAAAATAGAGTGTATTCTTGCCAATTATTGCTGCCTCTAGAATAAAATATTCTAGGGAATGTTAATATTTTATGAGAGCGAAACAGTTTACTCAATGGTGAGACCAAACACTATTTATAACTCAAAGGTGAGACCTTGCCTCACTGCATAGTGCCCTCAGGGCTCTCTTCTGTTCTGTAGCCTAATTTTTTTTGATGAGTTCTCCCAGAACATACGAATATTGAGAGGATAGATTGAGCGATATGGTTCGCCGTTTGAAAGTCCGAAATTGCTCTTGCTGTCCGAATATAATATATAAACTCATAATATCAGCAATGATATCACAGGTTCCATACTCAATGATTCACTAATAATAATAATAATAATAATAATAATAATAATAATAATAATAATAATAATAATAATAATAATAATAATAATAATAATAATAATAATAATACAGTGTTTAACTAGCTCTACAGAAAGCTATTGATTTTCATTTCGTATACATTTATCAACAAAAAGAACAAAAAACCTACTAAAAGATCTATAAAAGCAATTTTACCTACGTAACTATTACGTATTTGTATGATGCCTATTTTTCACCACATAACGAGCCTGAGCAATGAGCATGACACCAAAATAATATATAATGCGCAAAAGTAGAAGGGTACATGAGCTTGATCATTCTATTTTAGATCTCATTGCTTTAGTTTAAAATAGTACTAGGCCGCTTCGCGAACGCTTTTTCCAGTCGCGTTGATGGATTAGCTTTTTTGGAATATTTCTGTCCAATGATTACGTTTTTATGTGGAATCTCCTTGCTTTTTCTATAGTTACTTGATATTACTTGTTCATTATACACCTGTAAAAGGCTTATATTAAAACCTTTATTTCTATGAATTTTGACCAATTTTTTCAAATTTTTCTTTCAAGAGACACTACATCACCATAAGCTTCATGTCAATGTAAAATATGAACGTTGTAGCCCCACCCGTTTGGTCAAAATCGGCCCAAATATCACGAAAATATCGTATTAAAAACCGGAGAAAAAAACCGTAAAACTAAAAGTACGATTTCTATCAGAAATATTTTTTCAAATGTCTCTAAAATCATAACATATATGATTTCAGTGATTTTAAACGTTCCTATAAAGTTTCATCAATATTGGAGTAGCCGTTTGCCAAATATCACGAAAATATCGCACTAAAAATCGAAAAAAAATCGTAAAAGTACGATATTTATGAGAAATATTTCTTCGATTGTACCCAAAAACAATACAGCTCTAAGTTCAGAGATTTTGAAGGTCCACTCCAATTTTCATCAAGATTGCATATGCCGTTTGCGTGGTAGAGAGCGAACAAACAGACAAAAAAACTAACAAAAACAAAACACCCGAGCAATTTTTCTTGGGGTAACGTAAGTAAACAAACAAAAAAATACAAAGTCAAATTCAAGTCTTCGCTTCGCTCATCCAATAATTTTAACTAGGACTAGGAAAACGCTAAAATCCCGCCGCGTTGATGGATGAGCTTTTTAAAGTTTTTAGTTTGCGTGAGATATCTTTACTTTTGCAAGTGCTTTGTTTTGCTGCCTACGCATTGTAGGTGATTGTTGTCAAGTTTCTATTGTTACCTGTCAATTGGTATTATTTACCTTAAAAAACAAATATTAAAAGCTTTATTTCTATGGATTCTGGCTAACTTTTTCAACTTTTTTTTTCAAAGGTACTACATCACCATAACCTTAATGTCAATGTATAATTGGATGAGCGAAGCGAAGACTTCAATTTCACCGACCCCCCAAAAAATATAGCTCGGGTGTTTTTTTGTTTGTTTGTTTGTTTGTTTGTTTTTTTTTCGTCTGTTTGTTCGCTCTCTACCGGGCAAACGGCATATCCGATCTTGATGAAAATTTGAGGGGACCTTCGAAATCTTTGAACTTAGACTTGCTACGTTTTTGGGTACAATCGAAGAAATATTTCTCATGAATATCGTACTTTTACGATATTTTTCGATTTTTAGTGCGATATTTTCGTGACATTTGGGCCGATTCTGACCAAACGGGTGGGGCTACAACGTTCATATTTCACATGGACATTAAGGTAATGGTGATGTATTGCTTTCTGAAAGAAAAAGTTGAAAAAGTTAGCCAGAATATATAGAAATAAAGCTTTTAATATAAGTTTTTTGATTTTTTGTACGATATTTTCGTGCCATTTGGGCCAATTTTGACCAAACGGATGGGGCTACAACGTTCATATTATACATGGACATTAAGATTATGGTGATGTAGTACCTTTTGAAAGAAAAAGTTGAAAAAGCTAGCCAGAATTCATAGAAATAAAGCTTTTATTATAAGTTTTTTACGGTAAATAATACCAATTAACAAGAAACAAAAGAAACTTGACAACAATCACCTACAATGCGTAGGCAGCAAAACAAAGCACTTGCAAAAGTAAAGATATCCCACGCAAACTAAAAACTTTAAAAAGCTCATCCATCAACGCGGCGGGACTTTAGCATTTTCCTAGTGTTTGCGTGGGATATCTTTACTTTTGCAAGTGCTTTGTTTTGTTGCCTACGCATTGTAGGTGATTGTTGTCAAGTTTCTATTGTTTCTTGTCCATTGGTATTATTTACCGTAAAAAACTTATATTAAAAGCTTTATTTCTATGGATTCCGGCTAACTTTTTAACTTTTTCTTTTAAAAGGTACTACATCACCATAACCTTAATGTCCATATATAATATGAACGTTGTAGCCCCACCCGTTTGGTCAGAATTGGCCCAAAAGGAACGAAAATAACGCACAAAAAATCAAAAAAATTATATTAAAAGCTTTATTTCTATAGATTCTGCCAAACTTTTTCAATTTTTTCTTTCAAAATGTACTACATCACCATAACCTTAATGTTCATGTGAAATATTAACATTGTAGCCCCACCCGTTTGGTCAGAATTGGCCCAAATGGCACGAAAATATCGCACTAAAAATCGAAAAAAATCGTAAAAGTACGATATTCATGAGAAATATTTCTTCGATTGTACCCAAAAACGTAGCAAGTTTAAGTTCAGAGATTTCGATGGTCCTGTCAAATTTTCATCAAGATCGTATAGGCCGTTTGCCCGGTAGAGAGCGAACAAACAGACAAAAATACAAACAAACAAAAATAAACATCCGAGCTAAATTTTTTGGGGGGTCAGTGAAATTGAAGTCTTCGCTTCACTCGCTTCGCTCCGGCTCATCCAATGAACGTTGTAGCCCCACCCGTTTTGTCAGAATTGGCCCAAATGGCACGAAAATATCGCACAAAAAGTCAAAAAACGTATATTAAAAGCTTTATTTCTCTCGATTCTGGCTAACTTTTTCAACTTTTTCTTTCAGAAAGCAATACATCACCATTAGCTTAATGTCCATGTGAAATATGAACGTTGTAGCCCCACCCGTTTGGTCAGAATTGGCCCAAATGGCACGAAAATATCGCACTAAAAATCGAAAAAAATCGTAAAAGTACGATATTCATGAGAAATATTTCTTCGATTGTACCCAAAAACGTGGCAAGTCTAAGTTCAGAGAAAACGAAGGTCGTGTCAAATTTTCATCAAGATCGCATATGCCGTTTGCCCGGTAGAGAGCGAACAAACAGACGGAAAAACAAAAAAAAAAAAAAACAAACAAAAAAAAAAAAAAAAACAACGGAGCTAAATTTTTTGGGGGGTCGGTGAAATTGAAGTCTTCGCTTCGCTCATCCAATAACTCAGTGGGTAGACTCCAAATACAATTTATTTATTTTATTTGTAACTACTAACTACTATTAGGTAGTGCACTACCACCGCAGGCACCACAAACGCCACTAAGTAACAACGAATGTTACTGTTGAACTTACGTTCGAGTGCAGGAGCAGGACTTGCTTTTCATTTCCATTTGCGTACTCCGGATAAATGCACTAATTGTTTACACTTCACACTGAAACCAAGGTCATAAGAGGCTATGCACTGAAGCTAAACTTACGCAGACATTATTATCACACCGATTCAAAAATAGGGATTGTCCTCAATGCAACAAACAACAGTACACGAAGTATCAAATTATATGATTGGCGCTATAGGGGTTGCTTATTAGTCCCAGAAGGTAGCCCGATGGCGAAACCAGACGACGCTCTTTGCTATGCGCGAGCTCTGTTAAACCGTCAACAGAGATGCGTAAGGTGGCTGGTTTTGGTTATGATGGTAATTGTTAGTAATAATCTAATAATTCGTTAGATAATATCCAGAGTTGGGGAGTAAGTTAACGAAAGTTACGCGTTAGTGGTAACGTGTTATATTTTTAGTAACTTTTAGGGTAACGCGTTACTTTTACAAAATAGGCAACTTTTTAAAGTAACTGATAGTTATTTTCGGTAACTTTTGTTTTGCAGCCTGTACTTCGTCGAAATAAACATCGCATTCATCAGGATAGGCCTATAACTAGCCTCGTTTCCGAGAGCTGTCCTGTAGGGACTGCAACCCCCCCCTCCACCGTCCCACACGTTATTGTGGCAGTGCTAGGCATAGGGAACCTAAGTGGGCGTTGTCTGGTTCTCTCCGGTCAGCGTGGTATAGGCGATTAACCCGTGCTAAATGTTTCGTAAGCGATAGCGCGAGAACCCGACCACGGACAGGAATTATATTCATACTGTAAGAAACTATAATCTTTCCTCTTTGCGTGGATATACATAACTCTGCTCTATCACAAATATTAATGACATTTGTTTTGAGTCGAAGTGAACTCTACATTTACACTGTTGCCAAACCTTCCAAACTGCTCATGAAAAAGCACGTAAAAACATTTTGTCCGTGGCATCAGCATAACATTTGGTATCCGACTTGCTTTGTGGCTACTGTGAGGTCACTGGGTTGTACTAGATTATACATTACTAATAAAATATCCTTTAATGTGCCAACAAAATCTTGAATGAAAAGTACATTTAGCAACCATGGACAGGCGCGTGGTATGCGAGGATGCCACAGCTGCACACAACGTGGCTGCGTCTCGCTTAGGTTGCCGCTCAGTCAGAGTACATTTGCGACAGCGCGCAAACATGGGTCCATTTAACTCATAATAGTTTGAATTTAGGAAGCGTCATCGAGCAAAGTAGAATGCCATTATCTTCTTGACAAAATTATGCATCTTGTGATGTTATTGGTTTAGATTTCTTTTGCGCGAGTCAAAAGATACGGCGAGTTACATTTTCGTACCATGCTAATTCTTATGGGCGCTGAGACCAGAGAGAACCAATTTCCTTCCCGCCTTCAAAACTTAGGTTCCCTATTGACGGTCATCCTAGCATCACGTGCGGCAGCGAGATTGCTTATTTTGGTGACATTTTTGTTTCAATTGCAAATTCGCAGCCCGAGTTTCCTCAGCCTTTAGGGCGCATGTAGTGCGTTATACGCTCGTTATGCCTCAATAATATTCATCGTCATAAAGCGTTGTGCGTTCCATTCAGTGTTTGTAAAAGTTGAATCTATAAGCAGGATAGTGGAAATGGCCTGTTTACAGTCAATTTATGTAAATTCACATTAAAGTCAGAATCATCACTACATTACCGGAATACATTATTGAATTCCATTTCATATTGATTTAAATTCATTAAGTGTTTCCTAAAGTTTTTTACTTTCGTTCAATTAGCATTTCTTCCACGAACGCCGCAAAACAAACTTTTACAAGATAATTTTATGGTAACTTAACTTTCAAATTACTTTATTTTTGGACTAACTTTAACTTTAACTAATTACTTTTAAAGTCCACTAACTTAACTTTTAAAAAGTTACTATTTTTGACTAACTTCCCCAACTCTGATAATATTCACTACAACCGATTGTCCTGCGGTCCTCTTGTAGGTAAGAGAAATGACTGAACTTGTACGGTCGTACCGGACACCGAGAGCCGACTGCCCACTAGGGCACTAACGTGCACGTGCAGTGCAGTTTACCCCTCTCGTTTGGTCACTCCCCTTCCCCCCCCCCCATAGATTGTTTCCATCTTCCAAGGCAGCTGTTGCCTACATGCGTGCGTGTCTATAAGATGAGAGGGACACAGGTAACATAGTAGTCCCACATCGGTTCGGTAGTTCCCACGATACAAAATTAAAGTTACCATAAATGATTTGTATTTGAGCATGGATTATATTATTTCTAAATGTCTTTGCAGATGACACATTAGTATCATATTCAGGTCTGGATTATAAAGAAGAGTGTGATATTATCAATCAATTTGAGAATGATATAGTGGCTGAACTCAATAAATTAAAACTTAATTTAACTAAGATTAAAAGTATGATACTGCATCAGTATTTAACAAAGTAATGAAGGATAATGGTAATGAGGAAGTTATTTTGCATATTAATGACGAAAAACTAGAATTTGTATATTGGGGTTCTTATTGATATGCACGTGAAACCAATAATAATAATAATATAAAAATAAAATATAACCTGTGTCAAGTTTTAAAAATGTGTTTATTGTAATATATCCAGGTTAATAAGTAGTGCATTGTGTAAACAAGTCATGTTGACGACCTTCATCGTAGCTCGTGACGATCTGGTGTCAGGTTGGGGGGGAGGGGGGCCTAGTATATGTGACCAGGACCATAGGCCAGGACCAGGACCTTGTGACGATCCGGTTCAAGGGGGAGGGGAAGTTGGTGCATGGTTGTCACCGGGCGGACAACAACTTGCCGATCGACAGTGATATAGTAAATAGAAACCCGGGGCCAACATTTGTGGCACGCAAGAAATGCTAATGCTGAGCATGAGTATAAGTTGTCACCTATCAATCTACAAGTTTAATTGAAGTGTGGGTTAATACTTAATGGGCTCACTGAAAGACACTTGAGGAAACTAGGATACATGGACGGGACTTCGGCAGTAACTTGTGAGCTGTGTTTCATGCCGGGAGGTCTCTGGGATAGGATACGAGAACTCGTAGCAACACAATAGTGTGATTATTTTGTCAAGGATGGCTAACAACACAACATACCAACACACAAATAACAAATTTATATTTAGTTAGTAATCTAGATCTATACAATATAGCACAATATAAAAATAAAGTTGAACATTGAGTTACCGGTAATCATGTTATAAAAATATGTCATGATTTATAAACAAGGCGTATTAAATTAAACACAGCATCAAACCAGAGTCGATAAAGAAGTTTCCTCCCCAACGGGGAAACTTCTTTATCGACTCTGATCAAACTAAACGTGTCACTTATTAACGAGCGAAGCGAGCGTTTCCATTTGACTCTGCCGGAAAAAATAGTCACTGGTTTTGTTTTTGTTTTTTTTTTGTTTGTATGTCTCGCCATAACGTTCGAACGGAGGCTTGGATCGAGTTGAAATTTTGACCATCCGCAAGCTTCGTTCCCGATTGAATGCCATTAGTTTTGTGGCAAAATCGTTCAAAAAGTTAAAAAGTTACATTATAGTTAATTGAAAGTTTTTTTTTCAAACTAAACGGCGACAAAATCTGAGGTGGCCAAATCATTTAGAATGTCCGTCCGGTCACGAATATGTTAATTTTATTTTGATCCGATAAGTAGTGTAGAAGGAAATTACATTATAACAAAAGTAACGTTACCATGGCAACGAAAAGTCGCATGAGGTTCACCGTTCGCACTATGCACTGCCACCTAGAAGTAATCAAAATACTATCTAGGAAGCAGTGTATTATTACGGTGCAGTGACCTAGCGTCGATAACTAGAACTTCGTTGTCTATCTAACATCTTACGAGACCTTGAGACTCGAAACTGACAAAGCGGCTGCGCTCAATTGCACAAAAGTGGCTATATCTCGGTACCTGTTCAAGATACATATTTGAACCTTGGCATTAATATAACTAAACATTCTTGCTTTCTACTCGTTAAAACTTTTGTCTTAATGTCTCATACTTTCGGCTGGAGAGACGAATTTATGAATAATTAGCTTTGATGTGCAGTGTACCGTACAGCGGGCTGCCTGCGCGTCACATTGCAGGCGTAGCAGGCGTACCGTGTACGGTGCTGCGACTTAGCGGCGATATCTATAACTGCGTTGACTGTCAACGCAGGTGTGCGGTACTGAGCAGCCAGCCAAAACTAAACTAAAATTTAAAATAATAATAAATTTAAAGTTATTCTGAATCGGCCTTGTTGATTCTGGCGTTGATCCGCGGGTGTTCGCACTCTCCATACCACTGATTGCTATATTTCCTTTTAAAAATATCGATCTTTGGTTGGTTATCGTTCATTCGTCGAATGCGTCGGGGCCTGCAAGGTTGGCTTGGTCACTTTGGTTTACTGTCCCCCACTGAAAATCAGTTATTTGACTGAGTGGGTAGACTCTAAATCCGGATTTATTTATTTTATTTATTTACTAATACTAATGAGATTATGGGAAAAAAATCCTTTTATATGACGATGATAGGCCACTTATATTTGTTAAGAATGTAAGGGACGATAAGGAAATTCCCTGAGGTGCCAGATTATTCTCGCCCCTGCCCAACCCCCCCCCCCCCAATTTGTCTGCATGAATGCCCTGCCCGACAGTTCCAGTGTCCCGGGTTCTTATCTTTCTTTGGTTTTCGAAAGGGAGGAAACAGTTAGCAGAAATATTACGCATGGATAAGGTGTATATTTTATTTAGAAATTTTATTTGAAAGGTTAATAACGTTATTCAGTATAGTTTAAAAGTAATAGATCACAAGCGTATGTTCCTTGATACAGTCAACACTGTACAAGAAGACAAGATAGAGATGAGAGATAGACCGACTGTGTTGGCTCGAGCGTTATGCGCGCGATTCTGATTCGGGAGGTCCCAGGTTCAAATCCAGTCGAGACAGGCAATCCTTACTAAAGATGTTTCCCGTGGTTTTCCTCGGTCCTCTGAAACTGCCCTCAGATATCCCTTCACAATAGGCCTAATTGTCCTATCCGCAACATACCTAGATTATATATAGACACATGAAAAGGGACATGAATTGCACCCTGGGCAGGTTTCCTGCGAAAAAAAATATTATAACGGCGTTGACAGTGCATCGTCTTACGACTGGCTCCACAGAAAGTCACCGTTTAGTTAGACATTAATTGCTAAGCCATAAATTGATAGACTTAAGTCCACATCAGAAGTTAAAAATATTCTGCCTGTAGTGGGATTCAAACTCTGGACCTTCTGCATTGGAAGTAGAGACAACGAGCCGAGCTACAGGTTCATTCAAAGTATTTGTCATCAACTTTGACTCAAAACACTACGAAATAAGTAAACAAATGTTTCTCCTCCTGGTGGCTAGGGCTCTTCCCCGGACCCTGACCTCCTCGCTTACTCCCCCCTTAACCCTCTCCCACTTCCCCACCCTCCCTCAATTATTCAATTAAAATGTTTATCATAATTTCAAATGTTTATGTTTTTCATTAATTTTCTTTAATTTTATTAGGCCAATTACTATATTTTCTAATTATCTCTAATTTTCATTGGGCCTTCATTATCATTATTATTAATAGTAGTAGCAGTAGTATAGTTATTATTGATATTATCAACAACATACAAAATGTAATGTAACTCATTAAAATGGTTGAATGGAAGATAAGGTTTTACTAGCCTTAGGCCTAATCCCGCCTTGAAATAAAGACCTGAATCAATCAATCAATCAATCAAAAAGATTATTCCTGGTTACGTTACTTTTGACACCTTCAGACCACAGTAATTTAGTGAGAGAGTAGAGACATATACGTGCATTTAAGTTTAACATTTAACAATGTATATCAACGAAGCCAAGACTAGACTAGTCACTGGGAAAGAACTAAGTAGATTAACAGAAACTTCTATTTTTTTAAATCGTGTTTTTTAAAGACTTCACCGACAGCGTTCGCTTGAGCGGTAAGAACACAATACAATACGAACTTGATTATTTTAAATTCGCGAAAACTCGTCCTATCCAGAGAAGCATTCATTCGTTCTCTCCGTCTTTCTAGTCCACTTGGTTGTAACCACAAGTCTATTGTTTTCTCTCTCTCTCCCTCTCTCGCACAATATTCCTATCGGCCACCTGCCTGTAGCGCAACCAGGCTGTCTTGCTTGCGCCCAGGAGTGGGAGGAGGGGGGAGGGGGAAGGGGGGGGGTCAGCTGATGCCAGACTGACCTAGTCACTAATGTCAAAACACAGCTGGGAGTTGAAACATTGTCAATTCATAAACTATCCCTCGTCAGTGTTGTACAGAGCTCGCATTACCAATACACTTTAACCAGGTAGACTTCGCATCAACAGGGGGTCCCGGTTCGAATCCCGTCGATACCGGCAATCCTGATTAAAGTTTTTTCCCGAGGTTTTCCTCTGTCGTTAATGCGAATGCAAGGTATTGAAGGTAATGAGCCCTCGCCCTTGGACATCCCTTCACAATTGTTCTCCTCCCAGTCCTAGCTCTAATATACATAGTTCGACACCTGAAGAGGGGCATGCATTGCACCCTGGGCAGGTTTCCAACGGTTAATTTAGAATGTTTTAAAAGACTTTGTGTGACCATCACCGTATCACGTACGACCGAGAATATCCTAATGGATAATGTTCTAACAGTGAAGTATGAGCATGGGAACCGTCTTGTGATCTCATGTGGGACTCGGCTGACGGCTCAGCACACTGGACACAGAGCACGGCTCGGCAAGGGATCGTGACGTCACACGATGGGGAAACACACCTTCAAGGTCGTTGCCTCGCCGGTCTCACGAGAACACGAACCACGTGACTGATAAGACGACGGCGAGCTAGAGCTAGTCTTCCCTGTCCTTCAGTGGCTTCACTAGAAGGTTTTGAGAGAGGCGTACACCCCCCCCCCCCCAATAATTTCCTCGTTTTCCTAATTTTCCCAATTAACAACCCACAGCTGATCATCCTTTAAAAAGCACAAATTTTCACCAAAATAACCTCGAAGGAGAATTTTTTTGGATTTTAATACAAAGTTGGTTATTGTGATGCTTTAAAACGCACAGATTTTCACCAAAATGATCTTGAAGATTTGTTTCTGGGGGCCAAGCCCCATACATCTATAAATTAATTGATTGTCCCTCCCCCTTTATGAATTCTTCATACGCCACTGGCACTTAAGCCCACCTCCCTTGCGAATTTTTGGATTTGCTAAGTCTACTGCTGGAATTGCGCTCCCCCCCCCCATGTCCAAACTCTAGTGACGCTCCTGTGTCCGATTGTAATGAACATTCTCCCCAGACCCTCTAATATCATATTATCATATAATAGGGCCTTCTTTCTTAGCTCTACGTAATAATATTGAAGTATTCATATCGTCGAAGGGCCACCCATCCAAACCGTGGGACTCAATAACATTGTTGTTCATGTTTTAAATACCTTGACAAAATATGTAATGTTATAGTAGTTAGTATTGCCGGTGGTGTGGATCGAACCCACGAACCCACTGTACTTGAGGATAGACACTTTTACTGGCAAGGTTCTTATACAAACGTGCTTTAAACAAGCGGTCAGTCCTCCACCACTCAAGATTGTCCGCGTCGGGAATCGAGCTCAGATCCTGCCGAATCGACTCATCGAGTGCTGTAGCGCTGACCGCTGAGCCACTCCACTTAGGTGGTCTAGTTACTAGGGATAGAAATCGGCTAGAGTTACAAGTTTGTCAAGTTTGGATTACTACAGCCTCATGTAATCCGCTGTGGCACACGACGCTGGTCTAGAGCGTATGACACTACGAGGACGTGGGTTCGAATCCCGCATAAGTCATGAGTTATAAAATTGTCTTTCATCGTCTCGGATAGCAATACGAAATTAATAAAGACGCTAAGAAACAATAGGTATCATCATCTACAGCCTCATTGTCATGCATAGGGACGCCAAAGCGACTGATCAGTTAGGTAGGCCTACTTGAGATAAATTAATTTTTGTCAGTGCAATCAATGAAGCTGAGACTTGCTAACGCCACAACAAAGTATAGCTCGGATACACACGAATATATCAGTGGTGTATGCGAAGTGTTGCAGTGAGAGACCCTTATGAGCGATAGAGCCGAGCCGGGTGTGCCTCTAATCACATTCGTCAAGGATTACGATTTAAAACAATTTTAATGAGACAATAAAGTTGTGACGTGAGATTGTAGTTGTAGAGAAAGAAAAGGGTGGGCTGTAAGAATGGTCAACTCAAACGGTTGGCCCACCCACTCTTGCATATCTATAATCTGGGACACACCCCCTATCCATATTCTAGCATATTTAATTTATTTAACACCAGAACCAGAACGCATACAGCTGATTATGCCACACACGTTTGACCTAGGGCCACATGAACATGGTAGACTAGACAAAACATAGGGCCTAAGCTTACAAATAAGATTTTAAAATGTGTAGGTAGGCCCGCCTAGGCCTATACGTTCAGGCCAGGCTTAGGTCTAGGGGATAAAATTGACTTGCCCTAGGTGTAGCCTAAGCTATCTACTAGATAAGCTGAGGTCCTAGGCCCCAGGGGTGTTGGAATACGGGGAGCAGTTGCGCCAGGGCCTTGAGAGATTGAGGGCCCGGGCCCTCAAGGGGGCCCACGGCAAGAGGGGGCCAAGGGGCAAGGAAGCCCATCGAGCAGCTTCGCACCCAGGACTTTGTATTCCGAGCTACGTCACTGCTAGGCCCTATGCATACTCGACTGCAAATTTAATTTTAAAATTAACTTACTACTATATTATTAAAATTATATATTAATATACTCATACCATTCTTTCCCACGATTGCAGCGATATTTGTTTGGCACATCTGTCCACTCGTCCTGTACTATCATTTATTGATCAAGTCCTTCCACGTCACTCATAGCAGTAAAAAATAAACAAATAATCTAAGTTTATGGTTATGTACGTCAAGTGTCAAATTCAAAACATCTGTTGAAGTCACTGCCAACTAGAGGAAAGTAAATACAATAGTACGTTTCACAATGGCAGTGAAATCAACTTGCGGGCACTTGCGGGTGAGGATTGGATTTTCTATGCTTCTGATTGGCTCATCGTAAAGTTTCAGACGTAATAATTGCATTTTCAACACCGTTAATTAAATTTATCAAAGTTATATAATAGCATAAATAAAGGTTATATTTTGCATTAAAACGATATAAAACTGACAGAATTTGTCAGTATCGATTAATGAACATCGTCAACCAATCAGAGACAAGCTCCTGCTGGATTCCAGACGAGATCCGCGGGTCAACTTCTGGGACCTTCTAGAATCTCTGCGCCGGCCGCCATCTTGGATTCATATTTCAACAGCTTCTTTTGTCGCGCGCGTAGAGTCTCCGATAATATTATTAATTACGATGCGTAATAATTATCGACCGGTGCCAATCGTTGGATACATATCGTGTGAATATATCTGTGCTTACGTGAAGTGTTTGTTTATAAAGCTACGTGGACTAACAATACTATAATAACGATTTAAATTCAGTGCCGTGGATACAAACAACGGAGGAAAAATGACGCCTGCATGTTTGACAGCTGCTACACAGTGCCAAGTGTTACCTGTTGGATCATGGTAAGAAGCCTTACGGTGACTTACACGCTGTTTACATCGTAGATTGTTACTTGTGATAAGGTATGATGAATGTCTGGTACTTGGTCCTCAGTGTTTAGTAGCTGTTTAGTGAGAGGGGGGGGGGGGGGGGGGGGGGCGGTGCCGGCATAACAGGCGATTTCAAGGCCTATATCGCGACCGTTAGAATTCGTATTTTGGAACGTTTCATTACTAATTTTTTTCATGGCTCATCTGAATTGGTTTGACGAAACTTCGCAGAATATTGTCTCTAAATATTTTTATCAGTACCGTTTCAACCCAATTGGGTAGGCCCTATGTTTGAATTTACATAAAACCGTTACCTTATGCTAATTCCGTGAGAAAAGGGAGAGTAGATTTTTCACACCTTCGGTGGACCGTAGACGCCATTTTGTAAAGTCGTGGGAATTTCGAATTTGTCACTTCGCACCAATGATTGTCTGCCTAGCCCCCATGCATCATGAGTGCCACAGTAGGCTTTGGTAATATTAGTAATATTTAATAAGTATTTTATTAAATATTATATAACACACAAAAGGTCCTAGATGTAGGCCTACTTACTAGACCTAGACATAACATGAGATTGTAATTTGGAATCAGTAGGACCCGCCCACCCGGTTCAATAGGCCTAGTGATCAGGTTTCTACTTGTATTGAAACTGGTGCTTTATTTTTGTTTCAACTGACTGTGTGATCCTGCTTTATTAGGGTAGGTTATGTACGCGATTTATGTTCACGAGTCGTAGAGCTACTGCTAGCCAAGGTCATTCTTAAGACTGATCCCTTTCGCTACTCGCCTAGCAAAAATCTTTATGCTTTTTTATCATATTTATTTCAACCATTCTATTGATACTTTTCAAATACAATCCATTACCAGCCACCATAGGCCTACGTGTATTCAAGGTTGAATTGTAAAGTGTTTTGTAACATATCCAATGAAAGATTTATAATTTATTCACTGCAAGTGACCAAAATGTTTGCCTTTTACCATCTACCCGTTTGTTTAAAAGAATTAATTAATCAGTTTTGACTCAGAATTCTAATTTTTCAAAAACATTACTGAGGGTGATAGTTGCCAAGCTGGGGATGATATTTAATCATTAAAACCTTTACCAAAATGCGAGATACGATATACATTCCTTGCGGTCGTACGCTTTGATTGTACGCCCCAAACGCAACCGTCAATGCGGACAGTGGTAGAAATATGTCCTGTTCTAAACCAGATCCAAAGTTTTAGACCCCATGTGACGTCTTGCCTGATTTACGCCTGTTCGGTCGAGATTGGAGGTGTCAAGAATCTCTCCTAACCTAGGAACAAAATACCGTAACTATTTGATTCTACGTTTTAAAAAAAGTCTCGTATGAAAAAAGATTAGAAAGACGATTTCTAGTTTTTTTTTTGGTAAAACAATTACAATGTCAATTACAATTACAATTTGCCCTTTAAGGGAAATAGGCCTACATGCATTTTTGTTTCTTTGGGTCTAGTGGGTTTATTCTTGCTTCCAATGCAGCCGGTCGTGGGTTCATATCCTGGTTCAGGCACATGATATTGATAGCCTATGGCCTGTGTAAATGTTGACTTAAAGCCGTCCTAAAAACTAGGCATAAATTAATTTGTAAAAGTCTTTAATGGAATTTACTTGATGGGGAAGCCTAGACAATAAATACAATTTTGTTTTGTTAATTTGCCTAAGATAAAGTGTTTCCCATGTGTCTAATTTATCATGGGAACCTGTCCAGGGGCAATTGCATGCCTCTTACTAAATAGTTTGTAGAAATGTAATTGTGAAGGGGTTGTCCGAGGGCTGTTTTAGAGGAGTGTCTGTCTGTCTGTCTGTCTGTCTGTCAAGTGATACGTTTAGGAAGTCAAGATTGTGTCGAGTTGATCCTAGTTGATGTGAAAGAAAGAATGAGCTTGATAATGTTATGGACAGTTGAACTTGTATAGCGGATATGAATATGTTCAAAATGATCTGGAAAGTAAGGAATATTTGTTAGAATAGTGTTGAATGGTGGCTCTTCATGATGTGAAGAAGGATAATATTCTCTTGGGAAACCTGCCCAGGGTGTAACGCATGCCCCTCTTCAGGTATATAACTAGGTATATTGGAGTTAGGACAGTTGTAAAGGGAATGGAACTCAATCCCTAACATTCGTATTAACGACTGAGGAAAACCTTAGTAAAACTTCAGTCAGGATTGCCGGTCTCGACGGGATTCGAACAGGAACCTCCTGAAACTGCACTGACGGGGAAAGGGATAGTTCAGTATTTGTCAACTGTTTGCGTTTGAACGCCCCTTTTTTGACACCGATAACTAGGTCAGTGTGGCATCAGCTGTCCCCCCCCCCCCCCCCCTCCTCCTGCCGCGACACAACTGGGCGCAAGCAAGGAAGCCTCGTTGCGCGCTAGGCAGGTGGCTGGAGGCCGATACGATTATTGTCTTTGCCAATGCGAGAGAGAGAGAGAGAGACTACGAGTGAGTATACGCGAATTAAAAGAATCAAGCTCGCATTGTCCTGTTAGCTAGTTCGTCGCATTGGGTGGACCAACCACTAGGCCTCTGTAGACCTCTGTACTGTAACTTGAGGAGATATTTTTTGTTGTTATAATTTTTTTTAACTAAATTACATTGCCAAAATAATGCCAATTAAACCAAATGATGCCACTATAATAAAACCTAATTTTAATCCTTTATTCACCAACTAACACTTTTATTTCTCTATTTGCTTTAATAATATCAACGTTATTGCACTATCCATAAGGTGACCATATTTTGAAAGTTACAAACCGGGACAACTAATAAAGTGTAAACACAGTACCTCACGAACCATTTTGGGGTTCGAGGCAGAGCCCCCGGACACCCGAAGCCCCACTCTCCGATGCCCCACCAATCTTTTAAGTCTCCGATACCCCACTCTCCGATGGCCCACCTACCTGCTAATGAAGCCCATGTTACACCACGCAATGTAAGTGCATTCCCACAGCGCGGTAAATGCAAATAGTTAGTTAGTTTAGTTAGTTTATGTTGTTTTAGGACACTCAATAGTAGAGTTATCAGTGCCCATGTCAGTTGTATTGGAATCTTCCAAATTTTCTTTTTCCATAATTGTGGATTTCCACCATGTTTTCTTCTTTCTAATGGGAGGAACGAAAGGGAAGACGAGGGGGGTTAATGGGAATGAGTGAGTATGTTGCCATGTTGGATAGGATAGGTTAAACTGGGTGGGAACGGAGGAGTGCTCGTTGCAGAGAGGGCCGGCAAGTATGGAGACGAAAAAAGTGAAAGAAGAAAATAAATATATAAGTAAGGCTGTGTGAATAAAGAAAGGTGTGATAAAATGTTGCGCGAGAGCTCTCTCTGCAACACGCACCCCAACCGGCCAGAGCTCGCCCTTAGTTTTGGGGAATACACTACTCCCCTTCTTACAGGCCAAACCACGGGAAGGTAGCGAGTTGGACTTTGAAGGCCCGCAAATAGTTCAAAGTGCATGGTATATTGAATAGTCTTCTCAAACTGATTATTTACCTGTATTTATAATATATGTATGTAGTTGAATTGAATATTTTGTATAATTACTAACTTTTTATCAAAGTCTCTCAGAATTTAAGAATATTATTCAATCTTAGTTGAGTTCAATGGTTGAGTCGTGTCTGTTTTATGATCTAGGTGCCCGTTAGGGCGCCGCAGCCAAGCCGCGGTGCGCTACACACTCAAGCACCTTATACACCAAGCAGAGTTGGGGTGATTTCGAGGTGTTACCCAGCCGTCATGTAACGTGATGTGAACTTGAAAACTATCACAATCGAGGGGATTTAGGTACCTGACAACACATGCCAAATTTTATTGGGGTACGATTATTCCTTCTTGGTGAAAAAATGTCTTCAAACATGCTCAAAATCACTTTAAGGATGTTAGCTACTGCTAGCTACTGCTAACATCTAATACGTCGGCCCGCGATTCTGACCAGACGGGTGGGGCTACAATGTTCATATTTTACATGGACATTAAGGTTATAGAAATATAGTCTCTTTTGAAAAAAAAAGTTGAAAAAGTTTGTTGGAAGGCTTCCAAATAAAGGTTTTAAAATAAGCCTTAAACACTTGGCATACAATCAACAAGTAACCATAGTTACTTGACACTTGTTGACGGTATAAGCAGAGTTAGGCGGGAAAGTGCGATACGTAAACAAATAGCGGACATTTAAAATTTTTCTTCTTTGTGTGGAACGAGAAAAGGTGTCATTATACTCTCATAAAACAAATCAGAAACCGTCCCTGGCCTAGGCCCAGATGTGGAAAATTATTTATAATGCAAAAGTGTAGGTCTACAGTTCCATTTGGCTATAGGACTAGTAAAATTCATACTTACATTACATGTTTGACAAGCCTAGCCAACCCTATGCCACACAACTGTTCTGATATGAGCTTGCTCATCTGTTTGTTTACATAATTGCAACAATCAAATCATTTCATACAACTCGTCTTTCGATTGGCCCGCGTTTATGAAGGCACTGCCATCTAGAATAAATATAGAACTTTTTCGAGCTCTTTGCTATACGCAAATCTTTTTAAAGTGTTTGGATTTCGTGATACTCTTTCAACCTATAGGGGTTTAATATCAATGCTTTCAACTCACAACCCATGACGTTTTCCACGATACCGTTCAAGAATACCAATTCCTTCGAAAACGAAAACGACTTCGTTTTCAAATTGCGTTTTCAACTCATCTCCCACGAACTCAAGAATTGGGGTCCAGTCCTTATACCGTCGTTATACCATGGTTATACCACCTATACCCAGGATGTACATGAATCCGGGTCTAGATATTTTACATCCTATATTGTTACTGCTAATACCATAGAATTTAAATCAACTTTGATAAAAATATTATATTTTAGCAAATAATTTTGTAATGGAACTTGAAAAAGTAATGAGATCACACACATAACAAAAACTTGTAGAAATACAGCCAAACCTTACACACTCAAAAGGAATGAGATCTAAAAAAAGGGCCAAGCTCATCTACCCTTCCACATAAACGTACAGTGTCCCATAACAGCATCCTCGAAAAGCTTGGCAAAATAGAATTTGCATGTTATTACGTTTAAATTAATTAGAAAAAAAGAACTTGGATAAACTATTACGTTAAATTAATAATCGCAAATTCTATTTTGCCAAGCTTTTCGAGGATGCTGTTATGGGACACTGTACGTTTATGTGGAAGGGTAGATGAGCTTGGCCCTTTTTTTAGATCTCATTCCTTTTGAGTGTGTAAGGTTTGGCTGTATTTCTACAAGTTTTTGTTATGTGTGTAAATATTAGTGGTATTATAGTTCGTTTAACTATGTAGGTATATGACCAGCTAACCTAATCCAACCTAACCTAAACTAAACTAAACTAAACTAAACTAAACTAAACTAAACTAAACTAAACTAAACTAACCTAACCTAACCTAACCTAACCCCTTTACCTATAAATATTTTGGTCCAAAAAATATTTGGTGGCAATTTCCCCCCCCCCTTAATAATACAGGCAAGTTTGAAAACGAGACACAAGACTGTTCAATAAAGAATTATATTTTTAACATTTGAATTTTACCGCGTAAGAGACTGTGCGTTTATATTACGTGGTGTAACATGGGTTTCTTAAGCAGGTAGATGGGGCATCGGAGACTAAAAAGGTTGGTGGGGTATCGGAGAGTGGGGCTTCGGAGAGCGCCCCGAGCCCCCAGCCGCCAGAGGCGATTTTTAAAGATATAGGCCTATTTGAGTCAAATGCCCAGAAAATAGTTTTCTGACATGAAAATACGATTTAAAATATGGTTGTAATGTGTACATTTTTGTAATCATAAAACCTTCATCTAGTGGTTAAACAATTTTAGCACAAAACAAAATACAAACAAACATTCAGGAGATAATAATGTATTGATGAGGGCATCATACTAATGAAGGCCTGATCAATAAGAATAAAGATAATTTGAAAATGCATTTAATTTGTGTAGGCCTATTATGGATGGCTAAACTTTTAATACATTTGGTCTTTACTACGAAATAATAAGTGTTGGTGCCTATGTAATTAATCAAAAACGTAGTTCAGTTGTGTGAATGACACAATTTGATTTTTCATTATCAATAAACAAAATCAATGCAAATAATGAGTGAGAAAAATTTAGTGGTGTGAGTCCTGGTTTTTGAGTTCGAGTCGAGTCCAAGAAGGGCCTACTTCGTCTTATTTTTTAAATTTCGCTATTTTGCTCTTTGACTATTTATTTACACTAGGTAAACGCCTAAGTCCCGCCGCGTTGTTGGATGAGTGTAATTGGTGCATTGAGCTGCCATGTGTTAGTGTTATGCGGATTTTCTGTTGTACTGTGAAAAAAATCATTACTAAGTTAAAGATTTTTTTTAAATTAATATAAATTAAATAAAAAATAAAATAAAATTTTTAATTTTTTTAATTAATGGTAATTTTAAAAAAGAAAAAAATCGTAAAATTGCGATTTTCATAAGAAATAATTATTCGATTGCGCTCAAATTTCACACGAATATATTAATTCATAAAATTAAGGTTCTGTGGAAAAATTATTACAATCGGTTAAAGCATGTAGGTGTTATAAGTCAAAGAATTGTTTTAAAAAAGAAAAAAAAAACTAAAATTTCGATTCTCATAAGAAATAATTTTTCGATTGCGCTCAAATTTCACACGAATATCTAAATTAATAAAATCATGGTTCTGTGAAAAACTCACTAAAATCGGATAAAGCATGTAGGTGTTATAAGTCGAAGAAATTTTAAAAAAATCGAAAAAAATCGTAAAATTGCGATTTTCATGAGAAATAATTTTTCGATTGCGCTCAAAAACGTGGCAGTTCTAAGTTCAGAGATTTCGAAGGTCTCCAGAAAATGTCATTGCAATTGGAGTATCGGTTTAGCCGGAATCGTGCTGACAAACACACAATAATACAGAAAAAAAGAAAAAGAAAAAAAAAACAAGCCGTATTTCTTTCTCCAGCGTAGTGTAATGGAATCTTCGCTTCGCTCGCTACGCTCATCCAAATAGGCCCTATGAACAATATTAATTAATTTATTGATGTAAGTCTTAATATAGGCTGAAACGTGAAGACAGAGTAATTGGATGAGCGTAGCGAGCGAAGCGAAGATTCCATTTCACTACACTGGAGAAAAAAATCCGGAATGTTTTTTTTTTCTTTCCTTCTTTCTTTTTTTCTGTATTTTTGTGTGTTTGTCAGCACGATTCCAGCTAAACCGATACTCCGTTTGCGATGAAATTTTATGGAGGCCTTCGAAATCTCTGAACTTAGAACTGCCACGTTTTTGAGCGCAATCAAAAAATTATTTCTCATGAAAATCGCAATTTTACGATTTTTTTCGATTTTTTGAAAATTTATTTTACTTATAACACCTACATGCTTAATCCGATTTTCATGATTTTTTCACAGAACCATAATTTTATGAATTTATATATTCGTGTGAAATTTGAGCGCAATCAAATAATTATTTCTTATAAAAATCGCAATTTTTCGTTTTTTTCAATTTATTAAAATTCATACGATTAATTAAAAAAATTAAAATTAAAGTTTATTTTTTATTTAATTTAATTTAATTTAAAAAAATCTTCAACTTAGTACTAATTTTTTCACAGAACAACAGAAAATCCGCATAACACATGGCAGCTCAATGCACCAATTACGCTCATCCAACAACGCGGCGGGACTTAAGCGTTTTCCTAGTATCTACTAATTGATTGGATGAGCATAGCGAAGATTCCATTTCACTACACTGCAGAAAAAAATCCGGAATGAATTGCGATTAAATTTTCTGGAGACCTTCGAAATCTTCTGAACCTTAGAATTGCCACGATTTTGATGCGCAAATCAAATATTATTTCTCATGACAATCGAATTTCTACGAGTTTTTTTCCGATTTAAAAAAAATTCTCGACTTAAAACACCTTACATGCTTTAACGCGGGTTTTTAATGGTGTGTTTTTTTCACAGAACCATCATTTTATGAATTAAGATATTCGTGTGAAATTTGAGCGCAATCGAAAATTATTTCTAGAAAATCCAAAACTTTTACGGTTTTTTTCTTTTTTTAAACAATTCTTTGACTTATAAAACCTACATGCTTTCCATTCGATTGAGAGAGAGAGAGAAGGGAGAGTAATGAGTTTTTTAACAGACCTTATTTTATGAATTAATATATTTCGTGGTGAAATTTTAGCGCAATCCGAATAATTTTATTCTTATGGATTCGCAATTTTACGATTTTTTTTTTTTTGAATTACGATTAATTAAAAAATGAAAAATGAATGTTTTTTTTTTTAATTTAATTTAAATTAATTTAAAAATCTTCCAAACTTAAGTAATGATTTTTTTTCACAGAACAAACAGAAATCCGCAATAAACACATGGCAGCTCCATGCCCCAAGTTACGCTCAAGCCCCCCCAACAACGCGGCAGGATAAAAGCGTTTTCCTAGTTTACGAATGTAACCTTTCTATAGATCATTTTAATGATCAAGCATCAAGCACAAATATTTGGGCTAGGCTATGACATTCAGTAAGTGATATTACATGAAAATGTTGAAACAAACATTATAGTGACATATTTTAATTATTTGTGCCCAAAAAGAGTTCAAAACTTCTTAAATGAATATAAATATGTTTCAAAAGACCTCAGGTTACTATTATGGCTAAGTAATCAGCAATGATAAGGAAGCGCCAAAAATAGGCATAATGATTTTTACGCGTACACACACGTGCGGGACCCAACACCTCCACCAAAATCATTAATATACTCGCACGACCCTAGAGAAAATGAATTATCTTCTAGGAAGTGGAAGAACTAATTCATTGTTTTTACTATCAGAAGAGTGTATTTTTTTTAAAAAGGAAAAAAAAAAAAAAAAAAGAAAAAAAATTAAAATATTATCCCTTTCAATGCACGGTTAAGTTAAAGAATATACCAGACATTTTTCTCCCCGCAAATTGCAAACCGGTACACACACGCCATTTTAATGAGTCCTCTCGGGACACCGGTAACAAGATTCTGAAACCTTACGTCTTGCTCACCTTAATATTTCATCAACTCCACTCTGGATTTCTAGTAACTTTAGTACGTTTTTAAATAACATTTCAGCGAAAAACCAATACAACAAATGTCTTATAAATAATTAATTTTACAAGTTTTTCAAAAGTGGGTTTTCCCTTGTTGTAAACTAACGGCTGCAGAAATAAACACACAGCGGTGTCTGCGAGTTTTGTGAGTGACCACAGCTGTCACTGATGAGAACATTAAGGCCAAAGTAACCTCCCTGTCAGAATAGATTAGGTGCATAGCACAGCTGTCACTGATGGGGGCATTAAGGTCGTATAGGTAACCTCTCTGTCAAAATAATTTAGGTAAAAAGCACAGCGATCACTGATGGGGTCATCACGGTCTAGGTAACCTCCCTGTCAGAGAATAGTTTAGGTGTATTGGACAGCTGTCACTGATGGGGGCTTCAGGGTCTAGGTAACCTCTCTGTCGATAATAGTTAAGGTATAATTGGTCACTGGTCCCACTGATTGGGGCCTTCAAGTTCCCTGGTTAACCTCCCTGTCAGAGAATAGTAAGGTGTATTGGACAGCTGTTCACTGATGGGGGCTTCAGGTCAAGGTACCTCCCGTCAGAGGCTAGGTAAGGTTATATTTGTCAGCTGTCACTGATGGGGGGCTTCACGTTCCCTAGGTAACCTCCCCTGTCAGAATAGTTGTAAGTGTATTGGACGCTGTCACTGATGGGGGCATCAAGGTCTAGGTAACATCCCTGTCAGAGAAAAGTTTCAGTGTATATTGTTAACTGTCACTGATTGGGGCTTCAAGTTCTAGGTAACCTCCCTGTCAGAGAAAAAAAAAAAGTTTCGGTGTATTTGTCCCCTGCTTTCATGATGTGGCTTCAAGGTCTAGGTAACCTCCCTGTCAGAGAAAAGTTTTGGTGTATATTGTCAGCTGTCACTGATGGGGGCTTCAAGGTCTAGGTAACCTGCCATTTCAGAATAGTTTAAGGTGTCACAATAGGTCAGTGTCACTGATGGGGGCTTCAAGGTCCTAAGTAACCTCCCCTGTCGAGAAATGGTTTTGGTGTATCTTTGTCAGCTGTCACTGATGGGGGCATCAAGGTCTAGGTAACCTCCCTGTCAGAGAAAGGTTTTGGTGTATATTGTCAGCTGTCACTGATGGGGGCATCAAGTCCTAGTAACCTCCCCTGTCAGAGAAAAAGGGTTTCGGTTGAAAATTGTCCAGCTGTCACTATGGGCTTCCAGGTCGAGGGTAACCTCGCTGATCGAATAGTGTTTAAGGTGATTTGGACAGCTGTCGCTGATGTGGGCTTCAAGTTCTAGGTAACCTCCCTGTCAGAGAAAAGTTTCGGTGTATATTGTCAGCTGTCAATGATGGGGGCTTCAAGGTCTAGGTAACCTCTCTGTCAGAATAGTTAAGGTGTATTGGACAGCGTCCTGGATGGGAGCAATTTAAAAGTCTAGGTAACCTTTCTGTTTTTAATAGTTAAGGTGGTATTGGACAGCTGTCACTGATGGGAGCATTAAAGTCTAGGTAACCTCCTTGTCAGAGAAAAGTTTGGGTGCATTGGACAGCTGTCACTGATGGTGGCATCAAGGTTAAGTTAACGTCTCTGTCAGAATAGTTAAAGTGTATTGGAAAGCTGTCACTGATCAGGGCATAAGGTCTAGGCAACCTCCCTGTCAGAATATTTAAGGTGTAATTGAACATCTTGTCGCTAAAAACAAAAAAAAAATCCAGGGGCATCAGGTCTAGGCAACCTCCCTTCAGAAGAGTTTTAGGTTATTGAACATCTGTCACCGATCAGGGTCCCTCAAGGTCGAGGCAACCTCCCTGTTCAGAATAGTTTAGGTGTATTTAACATCTGTCACTTGATCAGGGCATAAAGTCCTAGGCACCTCCCTGTCAGAATAGTTTTTAGGTACTGTTTGAACATCTTCCACTGAATCATTGCATCAATGTCTAGGGCCAACCTCCCTGTCAGAATATTTGGGTGTAATTGACATCTGTCACTGATCAGCATCAAGGTCTAGGCAACCTCCCTGTTTCGAATAGTGTTAGGTGTAATTTGAACATCCTGTCACTGATTGGGGCATAAAGTGCTAGGCCACCTCTCTGTCAGAATAGTTTAGGCATGAAACCTTCTGTCACTGATCCAGCGCATCAAGGTCTAGGCAACCTCCCGGTCAGAATAGTAAGGGTGTATTGGACAGCTGTCACTGATCATGGCATCAGGGTCTAGCACCTCCCTGTCAATAGTTTTTAGGTGTATTGAACATCTATCACTAAACAGGAACCTCAAGTCTAGGCCAACCTCCCTGTCAGAATGGGTTTAGGTGTGTTGAACATCTGTCACTGAATCAGGTCTCAAGGTCGAGGCAACCTCCCTGTCAGAATAAGGTTTAAGGTGTACTTAAACGCTGTCACTGATCAGGTCTCCAAGTGTCAGGCAACCTCCCTTTCATAATAGTTTTTTAGGTTGTTATTGAACCTGGTCACTGATCAGGGTTTCAAGGGGTTAGGCAAACCTTCCTGTCAGAAATAGTTTTAGGTGTAATTGAACATCTGGTCACTGATAGGTCTCAAAGTCTATGCACCTCCCGTCAGAATAGTTTTTAGGTGTGTGACATCTGTCACTGATCAGGGTCGCTCAGGTCTAGGCAAACCTCCCTGTCCCAGAAATAGTTTAGTGAATTGAACATCTGTCCCACTGATCAAAGGGTCCCTCAAAGGTCTAGGCAACCTCCCCGTCAAGAATAGTTTTTAGGTGTAATTGACATTTCACTGATCAGGGTCCTCAAGGTCCTAGGCCAACTCCCTGTCCGAATGTTTAGGTGGAATTGAACATCTGTCCTCTGATCAGGCATCAAAGTCTAAAGGCAACCTCCCTGGTCCAAATAGTTTAGGTGTATTGAACAGCGTCCACCTGTCAGGGTCTCAAGGTCCTAGGCAACCTCCCTGTCAGAATGTTTTTTTAGGTGGTATTGAAACATCTGGTTCACTGATCAGGGCATCAAGGTCAGGCAACCTCCCTGTCAGAAATAGTTTTAGGTTTTATTGGAACACTGTCCCACTATCATGGCCATCAAGGTCCCTAGCCACCCTCCCTGTCAGAAAATAGTTTGGGTGTATTTGGACATCTGACAATGTGATTCAGGGACATCCAAGGGGTCTAGGCAACCCCCTGCTCCAGAATAGTTTTTTAGGTGTATTGAACATCTGTCACTGATCAGGGTCTCAAGGTCTAGGCATCCTCTCTTGTCAGAATAGTTTAGGTTGTATTGAACATCCATGTCCCATTGATCAGGCATCAAGGTCCTAGCACCTCCCTATCAAAAATTAGTTTTGGTGTATTTGAACATCTGTCACTGATCAGGGACATCAAGGGTCTAGGCAACCTCCCTGTCGAAATGTTTTTTGGTGTTTTTTGAACATCTGTCACTGGGAGCAGGGGCAATAAGGATCTAGGCAACTCCCTGTCAGAATAGTGTTTTTTTAGGTTGTAAATTGAACATCTTGTCACTGATCAGGGTCTCAAAGGTCCAGGCAACCTCCCTGTCGAATGTTTAAGGTGTATTGAACGCTGTCACTGATCAAGGCATAAGGTTCTAGGCAACCCTCCCTGTCCGAATAGTATTTAGTGTATTGAACAGCTGTCCCTGATCAGGGTCCTCAAGGTCTAGCAACCTCAGAAGCCTGGTCAGAATAGTTTAGGTTTATGAACGCTTTCACTGATCTGGTGTCTTAAGGGTCCTGGGCACCTCCCTGTCCAGAATACTCTAGGTTGTATTGAACATCTGGTCACTGATTCCAGGGCAATCAAGGTCCTAGGCAACCTCCCTTCAGAATTAGTTTAGGTGTATGGAACATCTGTCCCCACTGATCAGGGTCCTCAAGGTCCTAGCAACCTCCCTGTCAGAATAGTTTAAGGTGTATTGAACAGCTGTAACTGGATCATGGTCTCAAGGTCTGGGCAACCTTCCTGTCAGTATTGTTTGTAGGTGGTATTGAACATCTGTCACTGATCAGTGCATCAGGTCTAGGTTAACCTCCCTGTCCAGAATAGTATTTTAGGTGTATTGAACAGCTTGTCACTGATCAGGGTCCTCAAGGTCTGGGCAACCTCCCTTCAGATTAGTTTCCGGGGTATTGAACATCTGTCACCTTTTGTCAGATGCGGATTAAATAATTGGTCATCTTTTTGCTGACTGCAATCACTTTTAGGCGATTGGACAACTGCACGTTCTCCATGTTTTAGACGTAATAAAACCCATGGGACGTTCAATTCATGGCATTTGCTTGTTTTTAGGGCATGTGTTTTAATTCAAGGTTACTATGTATAACTCAGATACCTTTAAAGTTAACAATAGTTTCGTGGGCATCTAAAGAATAGACAGTTTCCGGACATTTAAACTCCGGCCTTTTAAACAATAGGTAGAATATAATGACTGTGTTTAATACATGGGTGTAATAAATGTATTTTTGTAGTTGGAAATAGCCTGGAGAGCTCTTTAATTAGTTCACAGATAAAGGGTAAAATAAATTGAATCAGGTATCTGTCCGAAAGCGACAGACAGATTTATGCTGAGTTATAGTTGCTGACTCATTTTGCATAGTATATGTTTTTGCCAATGAATAGGTTATGACATTTTTTTGTTGTTTTGTTATTATTCAAATGATCCATTGTTTAGTTGGTACATTATTTGGAATATATCCAACGAGCATATGCCTAATTAACACAAAATTGTTGTTGTGTTGAACATGATCTTCACCGGCTCAGGTTGTTTCTAGTCGTTATAATAAAATTTAGTTAATTTTCTTTTGACCGTTGGAAACCGATCTTGTGACAAAATTTTTGATCCTCCAGATATTTTACAATAGTTTAGGTGTGGGGATAGTTTCGTAGGGGATATCCTAGATTCCTAGCATTCGCCTTATTACAACGAAGGAAAACGTTCGAAACAACTTTCTGTTCAGTGTTTTCGGTTTTCGGTGCCGGGCATCGAAACGACTCTGTGGGTGCTCTGGAGCTGATGAACCCTTTGGATTGTTTGAAGGGGTGCGCAGCACTCCTTCAAATTTTCCGACTAAAAAAACTAGGTCTATCTTTACTTTAACATAGTTTTGAGTTAAATCTTCATTTACAAAAACTTTCGAAGGTTATTTTTTCTCTTTTTAACTTAAATATACAATCATAGTGAACAAATACAATTATTCGAATTTAAATAATAATTTGGAACTATAATGTAAACCACCACATTCGACGTACACGAAACGATATCCACTGCTCCTACATATCGCATGTAGAGAAATTCACTGGAACGTCAAAGTTTTTGAAACCCTCATTGCGTGTTGCAAAGATGATAATTTGATTTAAATGTCCTATGGTTTTAACAATTTTTGGTACCTCTTGGTACTGCAGAACATTCAGTTTTGACAGTTAATTTATGGTCTCACCAAAACATACCTACGATCGACACAGCCGTCTCTCGACCTTCGTATTGTCTAGCTGTTTTGTCTTTGCGTCCGGAGAGATGGCAAATACGTTTACAATCAGTGGCGGATACAGGGAGGGGAGGAGGCGTTGGGGCGATCGCCATCCACCATCATCACCTACTATGCCATTTTCGAGGTTTTGTCTTGTTTTAAGGCCTTTAAAAGTTGAATACACTCAAATGTTTCGGCCTTCGGCGATATGGGGCACCGCCAATGGAAGACCTTTAGGACCTACCCTCTACGTTTTTTTTTTAATCATCTCCCCATACCCCCGCGCGCCCCTCCTAGAAAAACCATACTTATTTTTAAGTTCGTTTGCGTATCATTAAATAATGAAAATGTTGAAAAAACACTTCGCCCCTCATAAATCTGGCCTAGAACAGCAACTGTTAACAACAACAGGAAATGTGATAACTCATGAGTCCCGTCTCACGATACAAACCGAACACGGCCTTCGACTTAGTTGCGTTTTTTACGATAAAAAAATTCTCGATAAGGTTGGGCGGGGGAAATACTGTTCCAAGTTAAATGGTAAATATTTAAACCAATTCGGAAATTATAAAATCCATCCCGAATGGGTATTTTAATATCCTAAATTGTATTAAATATTACAGTTCCCACCTACGGACGTGTTTCCCGACCCAAGCAAATCGAGTAATAAAATCCTCGCTGATACCTGCGTTTGGAAGTAATATGTTTAGGTCCGTCAAAGGCAAACAGATATTCGTTGCAGTCTGTTCCATCATTCAAATCTATAATGCAACTACAATCAGAAGTCAAGACTTTACCCGTCCGGTGGTCTAAAGTTGGTAAAGTCTACCGGGTGCATATGTAATATATGACACAGAAATGATTTAGAAACCTTGGGATTAGAACATCAGTTGTGGCTTTACGCCACTACAGGTAGATTTTCCTGGTATTTCAAGCAACATTACTAGTGACAGGATAGTTTCTACTGACTTGATAGTTACCGACTGACGTTATAGCCTGTGGACGGCGCGTTCTACCCCAATTCCATTCTCGATATGTCTAAGTTGGGACCAAAACCCCGATAGTGTTCTCGCCGTCTTGGTCTCATACTTGGTCTTGTTCTGATTCTTGGTCTGATTCCTGTCTTGTTACTAGAGTGCTTGTGCATTTATCTTTTATTTAATTATGCAATTTAATCGGACGTATCGTAAACAGTCGCCATGTTCTAGTACTAAGAACAAGATCAGGTGTCCTTTTCCGTCTTGTTTCTCATTCCAAGATTTCGGAAAGTCTACGATCGTGCGCTCGACTATCCGGATGCTACTAGCATACGTCACGGATATCTGACGCGTCGTAACGGTGACGTAAAACGAGAATAAGACCAGGAATAGAAAAGCGTTTTGTCACATTCGGATAGCCCTAAGTATAATCATTGTTGATTTACAAAATTTGCGATGTATAAGTTGGAAACATACCTTCCTTATTGCACATCCTTGCAGATGGAAAGAAAAGATTTCTTAAAACCTAGTGATTAAATGGGCAAATGTCATAAAGAATTAAAAAATAGGCCTACCCTTCAACATACAAAAAATAATTAAGGATATACGCTTATGTTACGGTGCATACAAAAAAAAACTTATAAAATACTCCGGTCGCACTATAAGAAACCCAAAAAAATTTCCTGGGCCATGATCCGCGGACCCGCATTAAATGTTTGGGGAGCATCCTTCTAGACCTGGCCATAGTACAAAATAATGTACTTTACCAGGAGAAAGGCTTAATAGATAATCATAAATAATTTTGAATGGACACCAGGTACACTACCACTTCTTAAACATGTTGCCACCTCCACACCCCCGCCCCCCCCTTTTTTTTTTTCGTCGGAAGAAAAAAAATTTAAAAGATAGTCGAGCATCTAAACCACTATTTATTTTAGAAATAAATCACAGCCTAGAAGGAACTAAAGTTGTCCTTCATATTTTACATTACTTGTAAATTGTACATCAGGAGATTTATCTCAAAAAACCAATGCGTAACTTTTTTGTTTGTTTTACAGATTCTGTTCTCCCACTGAGGGTCTTACTTTTGAACACAACCATCCGAGCATTGCTACCAACCCAACCGATGGCATCATCATCATTCATGGATTGGGTCTGGCTTGTCATCGAAACATGGTCAGATCGCCTCCGAGAGCGCGAAGATCGTCTGATTCAACCACATAGACCTTCTTATAGTAGGAAAATATGAAAAACCACACTCAGTAGCTACTAGCTGTTTCAGTTGGGCTACTTAATACAATGCAGAGATACGGTTTTCTTTGTGTTAGTTATAGCTGGAAGATGCTTGGCCAAAACTGTTTCCCCCTTAAGGTAGGGTTGTGCTAGCGGCTAAGCGTCTACCATGTAGATTGTATATCCATGCCATTGTATAAGTCGGTTCACACTTGGGTCACTGGTAAATTATCAAGCTCGTTGCAGTGTTCCCAGACAGCAAGTAAAGCGGCGAGTTCGGGATCGTGCTGCTTCAGACCTTCTCATCTATAATAAAAAAAAAAACATCCACGCCAGTGAGTGTGACCTTAGGTACGCGGTTAGACAGTAGATTTTTAACCTTAAACCAGAAATTTTTTCAAGATCCTTTTTTTTCATTTCCGTTTGTTCCCCTTTCTTTTTCCGATTTAATATTTGATTCGTTTTAATTTATTTCTCTTCTTGTGGTATGTTGTAAATGGATCTATATTTCAAACTTTGCTAAAACAGTCATTTATTTTGAATGCATTTAAATATCAACAAGTTTACTTCAGTGTCTAACGTTGTTAAATCAGATTTTTATAAATTTATAACTGATTAAAAATAGGACATAACAAACTATAAAATAACAAAACTCGTGTAGAACTCCTCCTTTACAGGCGTCTCAAGATACTACTGCGGCAGAAGATTGTTTAGTTCAGAGAAAATACTCCACCGGGAGATGAGAGATCATTATCATAATAATAAACAAATTATTTACATTTACAGGCTTGAAAGAGATAGTGCGGCTCTGCTTACCAATGACCACATGTTTAAGGCATTAGACCATGGAGGACCCGGTTACTGGTGGCAACTGAAGCTAAATACTTACTCGTATAATAACCACTTGACAGGCATTATAGAGATTGTGCCATGGATGAAGAAGACTTTGCTTTCTGCGACCCATGTTATAGGATAAAACCATTTACGTGAAGAACGGTTCAGTGGAGACCACTGGTGCTTAATTCATAACATGTATGCAACTTAACAGGTTTTACAGAGATTGTGCCATGGTTGAAGACGACTCTGCTTTCTGCTACCCATGTATAGCAAAAGACCCAAGGACGTGAAGAACAATACTTGTGAAGGCCACTGAATCTAAATTCATAACATGTATAACATCAACTAATTAGGCATTACAGAGATAAACCAGCACAGCTCTTACTGAAGGTGGCATGGTCTCAATGAACGTCCTGCAAGCCAATAGCTTAGTTGTAGAGCACAGATCTAACAGATTGTGGCATGAAAGTCTTAGTGGCCTTCCTTATAGCCAATAGATTAGATGTAGAGCATAGCTCTATCAGTATGAGGCATAAAGGTCTTAATGGTCTTCCTCCAAGTAAATAGCTTAGTTAAAGAGCACTGTTCTAACAGAATGTGGCATGAACGTTTTAAAGGCCATCCTGCAAGTTAAGAGCTTAGTTTGAAAGCACATCTCTAACAGATTGTGGCATGAAGGTCTTTATGGCCATCCTGTACGTTAATCGCTTAATTGTAGAGCACAGCTCTAACAGATGGGGACATGAAGGTCTTAATAGCCTCTTGCATGTTAATAGCTTAGTCGTAGAGTAAGCTTGAACGGTTTGTGGCATGAAGGTCTTAATGACCATTCTGCAAGTTAATAGCTAAGTTGAAGAGCTCAGCTCTAACAGATTGTAGCATGAAGGTCTTAATGGCCTTGCTGCAAGTATATAGCTTAGTTGAAGAACTCAGCCCTAACAGATTGTCGCATGAAGGTTATAATGGCCATCCTGCAAGTAAATAGCTACATTGTAGACCACAGCTCTAACAGATTGTGGCATGAAGGTCTTAATGGCCTTCCTGCAAAATAAAAGCTTAGTTGTACACCACAGCTCCAACATAGTGTGTCCTGAAGGTCTTAATGGCCATCCTGCAAGACAAAAGCTTAGTTGTAGAGCACAGCTTTAACAAATTGTGGCATGAAGGTCTAAATGGCCATCCTGCAAGATAATAGTTTAGTTGTAGACCACAGCTCCAACATATTGTGTCCTGAAGGTCTAAATGGCCATCCTGCCAAGATGATAGTTTAGTTGTAGACCACATGCTCTAAGTGATTGTGTCCTGAAGGTCTTTATGGGCCATCCTGCAAGAAATAGTTTTATTTGTAGACCACAGCGCCAAACACTATTGTATCATTGAAGTTCTAAATGGCTTCTGCAAGTTAAAAGCTTAGTGTAGCGCACAGCTCAACATATTGTGTCCTGAGGTCATAATGGTCGTCCTGCCAAGATAATAGTTTAGAGTCAGTGCAAAGCTCTAACAGATTGGGTCCTGAAGGTCTTAATGCCGTCCTGCAAGAAATAGCTTAGTTGTACGACAGCACAGCTCTAACAGATTGTGGCATGAAGGTATGAATGGGCCTTCCTGCAAGTTATAGTTTAGTTGTAGAGCACAGCTCTAAACAGATTGTGTCCGAAGTCTTAATGCCCTTCCTTGGGGCCCCCAAACGTTCAAAGTTTTAGTTGTAGAGCCACAGCTATAACAAGATTGTGTCTGAAGGTTTTAATGGCCTTTCCTGCAAGTTTATTAGTTTAGTTGCGTAGAGCACAGCTTCTAACAGATTGTGTCCTGAAGGTCTAATGCCATACTGCACGTTTATAGTTAGTTGTAGAGCACAGCGCTAAACAGATTGTGTCCTGAAGGATCCTAATGGCTACCTGCAAGTTTAAAAGGTTAGTGTGACGCCAAAGCTTAACAGTATGTGTGCTAGGTCCTAATGGCCATCCTGCAAGTTTATAGTTAGTGTAGAGCCACAGCTCTAACAAGATTGTGTCCTGAGTCTTAAATGGCCTCCTGCAATTTATAGCTTGTTGTAGTGCACAGCTCTAAAGATGTGGCATGAAGGTCTTGATGGCCATCCTGCAAGCTAATAGCAAAGTTGTAGTGCACAGCTCTAACAGATTGTGCATGAGGGTCTTAGTGGCCATCCGGCAGATTAATAGTTTATTTGTTGATGCACAGCTCTAAAGATGTTGGCATGAAGTGCTTAATGCGCCTTCCCTGGAAGCCAAATAGCTTAGTAGTAGAGCATGTCTCTAACAGATGTGCTTCAGGGTCTTTAATGGCCTCTTGCAAGTCAATAGGCTTAGTTGTAGAGCCATGGTTAGGCAAGGATTTATTTTGTTAACTGTAAACAAAATGTGGCGGTTGAATCGTCGCACAACACTTCATTGTTTGGCCATCAGTTGTGTGTTTCTGCCAACCATATTTGGGAGGTTGACAGCTTCACAAGGCCCGCATGCATGTATTATAAGCCTTTTGGACTACAATGCTGGGAATTTGCATGCACATAAGCGCATGTTGTTACTGACAGTGTGGCGAGTGCTAAGCGCTAATTTCTGATTCGGAATCGGTCCCGGGTTCAAATCCCGTAGACGAGCCCAGCAATCCTGGGACTGAAGGTTTTTTTTTTCCGGAGGTTTTTCCTCAGTCATTTATTGCGAATGCAAGGAATTGGACAATCCCTTCACCAATGGCCTTTTCGCAACATACCTAGTTAGACACCTGAAGGAGGGGCCATTAAATTGCCACCCTAGGAAGGCATAGGTTGTAGACAAACAGCTCCAACAGATTGTGTCCTGAAGGTCTAAGGCCTACCTGCATATAATAGTTTTAGTAGACAACAGCTCCAACAGATTGTGTCCTGAGGTCTTAAATGGCCTTCTGCAAGATAATAGTTTAGTTGTAGACCACGCTCAAACATATTGTGTCGAAGGTCTTATGGCCTACCTGCAAGATAATAGTTTTAATGTAGACATCAGCTCTAACAGATTGTGTCCTGAAGGTCTTAATGGCCCATCCTGCAAGATGAAAGTTTAGTTGTAGACACAGCTCCAACATATTGTGTTCTCTGAAGGTCTAATGGACTTCCTGCCAAGTAATAGTTAAGTTGTAGAGCACAGCTGCTCACAGATGTGTCCTAAAGGTCTTAATGGCCTCTCCTGCAAGATGTAGATTTAGATGAAGTGGCCACAGCTCTAAACAGATTGTGTCCTGGAAGTCTTTGATAGCCATTCTGCAAGACAATAGCGTTAGTTATAGAGCTCAGCTCTAACAGATTGTGTCTGAGGTTCTGAATGGCCATATTTTCTTGCAAGATAATTAGTTTAGTGTAGTCCAAAGATCCAACAGATTGTGTCCTGAAGGTCTTAATGGCCATCCTGCAAGATAATAGTTTACTAGGTGTAGACCACAGCCCCAAACAGATGTGTACTGAAGGTCTTAATGGCCTTCCTGCAAGAAATAGTTTATCGTAGACCACAGCCTCCCAACAGATTGGGTAATGAAGGTCTTAAGCCATCCTCGCAGAATAGTTTAGTTGTAGACCACAGCTGCCAACAGGTTGTGTCCTGGAAGGTCTTAAGGCCTTCCTGCAAGATAAAGTTTAGTTGTAGAGCACTGCTTCTAAACGATTGTTCTGAAGGTCTTAATGGCCATCTGCATGATTATAGCTTAGTAGGTGAGCCAATGCTCTAAACAGATTGTGTCTTGAAGGTCTTAATGGCGTCCTGCATAGTTTATTAGTTTAGTTGTTGAGCACAGCTCTAACAGATCGTGCCTGAAGGGTCTTAATGGCCTCCCCTCCTGCAAGTTTATAGTAAATTAAAAAATAATTTACTTGTAGAGCACAGCTCTAACAGATTGTGCCTGAAGGTCTTCAATGGCCTTCCATGCAAGTTTATCGTTTAGTTTGTAGAGCCACAGCTCTAACAGATCTGTGTCATCTGAAGGTCTTAATGCCTTTCCTGCAAGTTTATAGTTTACTGTAGAGCACAGCTTAACAGATTGTGTTTTCTTTTTTTTTTTTTTTTTTTTTTTGAAGGTCTTAATGGACCTTCTGCAAGTTTAGAGTTACTTGTAGAGACAGCTCTAACAGATTGTGGCTCTGAAGGTCTTAATGCCTTCTGCAAAGATAAAGTGTACTGTAGTGCACAGCTCTAACAGATTGTGTCCTGAAGGTCCAAATGGCCTTCCTGCAAGTTTATTTTTTACTTGTAGAGCACAGCTCAACAAATTGTGTGCTGAGGTCGTAATGGCTTCCGCAAGATACTAGTTTAGTTGTAGAGCACAGCTCTAAATATGTGTCCTGAAGTCTTAATGGGCCTTTCTGAAGTTAATAGTTTAGCTGGTTAGAGCACAGTTCTAACAGATGTGTCCCTGAAGGTCTTAATGGGGGCCATCCGCAAGATAATAGTTTAGTTGTAGAGCACAGCTCTAATCGATTGTGTCCTGAAGGTTTAATGGCCATCCTGCAAGTTTTATAGTTTAGTTGTTTAGAGAACAGCTCTTGTGTCAGAAGGTCTTTATGGCCTTTCCTGCCAAGTTTATAGTTTAGTTCTAGAGCCAGCTCTAACAGATTGTGTCCGAAGGTCTTAATGGCCAATCCGCAAGTTATAGGTTAGTTTGTAGAGCACGTCGAAAGATTGTGTGAATGAAGGTTTAATGGCCATCCTGAAAATTAATAGTTTAGTTGTAGAGCACAGCTCTCACATATTGTGGCCTGAAGGTCTAAATGGCCTTCTGAAAGTTTATAGCTCTTGTTGTAAGTGCACAGCTTACAGATGTGGCATGAAGTCTTGTATGGCAATCCTGCAATTAATAGCAAGTTTGTAGTGACAGCTCTAACAGATTGTGGCTTCAGGGCTTCTTAATGGCCTCTGCAGTAATAGCTTAGTTGTAGAGCACCATGGTTAGGCCATTGGTATTATATATTTTTTTTGTTAACTGTAACAAAATTGGCGGTTGAAAAGTCGCACAACACGTCATTGTTTGGCCAGTCAGTTTGTGTTTCTGCAACCATTATTTGGAATGGGTTTGACAGCTTCACAACCAGGACATTGCATGTATTATAACGCCTTTTGGACTACAATGCTGGGCATTTGCATGCACTATGGCATTGTACTGACCATGGTGTTGGATTCGATTTGCTAAGCGCTCCAACTCTGATTCGGAGGTCCCAGGATTCAAATACCGTCGAGACCGGCAATCTGACTGAAGGTTTTTTTTCCGAGTTTTTCCGCAGTCATTAATGCGAATGCAAGGATTCGGACATCCCTTCACCAATGTACCTAATCGCAAACATACTAGTTAGACACCGAAGAGGGAGCATAAATTGCACCCTAGGAAGGCATAGGTTGTAGACAACAGCTCCAACAGATAGTGTCCTGAAAGTCTAAATAGCCTTCCTGCAAGATAATAGTTTAGTTGTAGACCACAGGCCAAACAGATAGGCCTGAAGGTATAAATAGGCACACCATTCCGGCAAGATAATAGTTAGTTGTGACAACAGCTCTAACAGATGTGTCCTGAAGCGTCTCAATGGCCTCTCTGCAAGATAACTTAAATTAGTTGTCAGACCACAGCTCCAACATTTATTGCTGTCCTGAAGTTCTTAATGGCCATCCTGCAAGATAATAGTTTAGTTGTAGACGACAGACTCAAACATATTTGTCCTGGAAGGTCTTAATGGCCTTCCGCCAAGATAATATAGTTTTAGTTGTAGACCACAGCTCCAACGATGTGCCTGAAGGTTCTTAGTGGCCTTCCTGCAAGGATAATCGTTTAGTGTAGTACCACAGCTTCAACAATATTGTGACCTGAAAGGTCTTTAATGGCCTTCCTGCCAAGTTTATAGTTTACTGTAGACCAAAAAGCTCTAACAGATTGTGTCCGAAGGTTCTTAATGGCCATCGCTGCCAAGATTATAATAGTTTAGTTGTAGGACCAACATAGCTCCAACCATATTGTGTCGAATGTCTTAATGGAACTCCTGCAGGTAAATAGTTTAGTTGTAGAGCACATATCTAACAGATTGTGTCCTTAAGGTTTATTGGCCTTCCTGCAAGTTTTATAGTTTAGTGGTAGAGCCAGCTATAACAGATTGTGTCCGAAGGTCTTAATGCCTTCGCCAAGTTTATAGTGTAATTGTAGAGCACAGCTCTAACAGATTGTGGTTCCTGAGGTCTTAATGGGCTATCCTGCAAGGTTATGTTGAGTTTGTAGCGCACCGCTCTAACAGATTGTATTCTGAAGGTCTTAATGGCCTTCCTGCAAGTTTTTTAAACGAGGGAGCGGAGCGCCCCGAGTGTCTCCTTTTAAACTCAAACGGCTCTCATTGTGTTTCTGTCTGTCTGTCTTTACGTCTAAAATCAGCCGAATCGCTGAACATATTAAGCTGAAATTTTAAACAGACTTCTGGTACGAGTATACTGATAACTGTTTAACAAAATCTTCTTGATCCATTGCGATTTAAGCCTACAATACATAAAAATGTGATTTTTTAAAGTATCGATAGCATTTGTTTAGTAGCAGCTAGCGGAAACGTAATTTGCGTGGCTTACAGGGGCACAGTGGTAAGCATTAAGCCTACCGCACGGAGGGTTGGGGTTCGTTTCCCCGTTATTTCAAACTTTATTTATATTTTACATCCACATATTATTTTTGAGGGGTGTTAAATGGAAATAAAAATTAAGGTGATTTTGTTTCATCTTGGAAATTTGTTAATGTTTTACGCTAATACGTTTTGAACACGATTCGCTTTTAAATGTTCAATTTAAATAACTAGGGAACGCCAAATTCTTTGGGTTAAACGAGTGAGCCATGTGTTGAGTACTCGGTATCAATCCCCATGCTGGCTCGATCCAGCCTTAGGTATAGGGGAGGAAAGGGGATGTTCCCGGGTACTCAACACTTGGCTCACTCACTTCGTTTGACAACGACTTTGGCGTTTCCTAGTTAAACGAGGGGCGGAGCGACCGAGTGTTCTCCATTCAACTCGAACGGCTCTCATTCTGTGATTCTGTCTGTCTGTCTGTACGTGGGAAAATTCAGCCAAACCGCTGAACAGATTGGGCTGGAATTTTAAACAGACATCCGGTACGAGTTTACTGAAACTGCTAACAAAATCAGCTAGATCCATTGCGATTTAATCCCAAAATAATAAAAATGTGATTTTTTAAATATCGTATGCATTTGTTTAAAGCAGCTAGCGAGACGATAACTTCGTGGCTTGCATGGCCTATTGGTAAGCATTTAGCCTACCGCACGGAGGGTTGGGGTTCGATACCCGTTCGCTCGAACTTTTTTATTTTTTTTATTTTTTTACACATACATATAATTTTTGAGGGTGTTAAATGGGAAATAAAATTCGGTGATTTTTTTTATCTTAGAAATTTGTTAATGTTTCAGGGCTGATACGTTTTGAACATGTTTTCGCATTTTAAATGTTTTTTTAAAATAACTAAGGAAACCCCAAAATTTCGTTGTTAAACGAGTGAGTGAGCCATGAGTTGAGTACCCGGTATCTTTCCCTCATTACTGGGCTAGATCCAGCCTTAGGTAAAAGAGGAGGAAAGGGAGGTTCCCGGGTACTCACACTTGGCTCACTCACTTGTTTAACAACGACTTGCGTTTCCAGTAGTTTAGTTTGTAGAGCCCCAGCTCTTGTGTCCTGAAGGTTTTAAATGGCCCTTTCCCTGCAAGTTTATAGTTTTACTTTTTAGAGCACAGTTTTAACAGATTGTGTCCTGAAGGTCTTAATGGCCTTCCTGCAAGTTTATAGTTTACTTGTAGAGCACAGCTCTAACAGATTGTGTCCTGAAGGTCTTAATGGCCATCCTGCAAGTTTATAGTTTAGTTGTAGAGCACAGCTCTAACAGATTGTGTCCTGAAGGTCTTAATGGCCTTCCTGAAAGTTTTATTAAACGAGGGAGCGGGGAGCGACCGAGTGTCTCCATTCCAACTAAAACGGCTCCTCATTGTGATTCTGCCCTGTCTGTCTGTACGTCGAAAATCAGCCGAACCGCTGAACAGATTAAGCTGAAATTTTATACAGACATCCGGTAGCGATTTATACTGAAACTGTTAACCCAAAATCAGCTTGATCCATGCGATTTAACCCTAAAATACATAAAATGTGTTTTTTTTAAAGTTCGATAGCATTTGTTTAGTGCAGCTAGCGAACGTAATTTGCGTGGCTTACATGGCACAGGGTAAGCTTAAGCCTACCGCACGGGGGGTTGGGGGTTGTTCCCGTTAGTTCAAATTTTTTTTTATTTTTTTTAATCCACATATTATTTTTGAGGGGTTTTTAAATGGGAAATAAAAATTAGGTGATTTTGTTTCATCTTGGAAATTTGTTTGTTTTACGCTAATATTTTTTTGAACACATTCGCTTTTTAAATTTCAATTTAAAAAACTGGGGAAAACGCCAATTCGTTTTTTAAACAAGTGAGCCATTGTTGATACTGGTATCAACCCCCATGCGGGGGCTCGATCCGCCTTAGGTATAGGGGAAAAGGGGGATTTTTCCGGGACTAAACATTGGCTCACCCTCGTTTGACAACGACTTTGGCGTTTCCCTAGTTAAAGGGGGAGCGGAGCGACGAGTGTTCTCCATTCAATGAAGGGTTTCTCATTCTGTGATTCTGTCTGTCTGTCTGTACGTCGAAATCACCCAAACCGCTGAACAGATTGGCTGGAATTTTTAAAAAAACATCCGGTACGAGTTTACTGAGACTTAAAAAAATCAGCTAGATCCTTGCGTTTAATCCAAAAAAAATAAAAATGGATTTTTTAAAAACATATGCATTTTTTTTAGAAGCGCTAGGAGACGATAACTTCGTGGCTTTGATGGGCCCATTTTGGGAAGCCTTAGCCTACCCCACGGAGGTTGGGGTTCGTACCCTTCGCTCGAAATTTTTTTTTTTTTATTTTTTAAATCTATAATTTTTTAGGGTGTTAAAAGGGAAAAAAAAATTTGGGATTTTGTTTTTCTTAGAAATTTTTTAATGTTTCACGCTGATACTTTTGAACATGATTTCGCATTTTAATGTTTAAATTTTAAATAACTAAGGAAACTCCAAAGTCGTTTTAAAAGAGTGAGTGAGCCATGAGTTGGTACCCGGTATCATTCCTCATACTGGGCTAGATCCAGTCTTTGGTGTAGAGGAGGAAAGGGGATGTTCCCGGTACTCAAAACTTGGGTCACTTATCGTTTAACAACGCTTTGGGGTTTCCCTTAGTTTAGTTTTAGAGCACACTCTTGTGTCCCCGAAGGTCTTAATGGGCCCTTCCCGCAAGTTTTTTTTTACTTTTTAAGCCAGCTTTAAAAATTGTGTCCCTGAAGGTCTTAATGCCTTCCTGAAGTTTATGTTTAGTGGTAGAGCACAGCTCTAACAGATTGTGTCCTGAAGGTCTTAATGGCCATCCTGCAAGAAAATAGCTTAGTTGTAGACCACAGCTCTACGATTGTGTCCTGATGGCTTAAGGGCCCTTCCTGCAGTTTTGTTTTTTCTTGTAGAGCACAGCTCTAACAGATTGTGCCCTAAAAGGTTTAAGGGCCCCTCCTGCAAAATAATATTTAGTTGTAGAGCACAGCTCTAACAGATTGGTCCCTGAAGGTCTTTATGGTTTTCCCAATTTTTATAGTTTAGTTGTAGAGCACAGCTCTAATCGTTGTGTCCAAGGTCAAAAGGGCCTTCCTGAAAGTTTATATTTCTTGTAGAGCACAGCTCTAACAGTTGTGTCCTGAATTTTCTTAATGGCCCCTGCAAGTTTATATTTTTTAGTTTTTAGACACAGCTCAAAACAGTTTGTGTCCTGAAGGTCTTAATGGCTATCCTGAAAAGTTTACAGTTTACTTTAGAGCACAGCCTTGTGTCCTAAAGGTTTTAATGGCCATCCTGCAAGTTTTATTTGTTGTAACACAGCTCTTGGTCCTAAAGGTTTTTTTTGGGCCCTTTCCCTGAAAGTTTTAGTTTTTTTTTGTAAGCACAGCTCAAACAGTTTGTGTCCGAAGGGTTTTAAATGTCCTTCCTGAAAGTTTTTATTTACTTGTAGAGCACAGCTTCTACAGTTTGTGTCCTGAAGGTCTTAATGGCCATCTGCAAGATAAGATTTTAGTGGTAGACACGTTTCTAACAGATTGGTCCTGAAGGTCTTAAGGGCCTTCCTGCAATTTTAGGTTGTTGTAGGACAGCTCTAACAGATTGTGCCCTGAAGGTCTTAATGGTTTCCTGAAAGTTTTATTTATTGTGGGAAAAAAAAAACTCAACAGATTGTGTCCTGAAGGTCTTTAATGGCCTTCCTGCAGTTTATAGTTTTGTTGTAGTGCACAGTTTCAAACATTTTGTGGCATGAAGGTCTTGATGGCCATCCTGCAAGTTAATAGCAAAGTTGTAGTGCACAGCTCTAACAGATTGTGGTTAGGGTTTTAAGGGCCCTCTTGCAAGTTATAGCTTGTTGTAGAGCACAGGGTTTTAGGAAAAGGGGGATTTATATATTTTTTTTTTGTTAAACCCGTAAAAAAATTTGGCGTTGAAAGTCGCACAACAGTTCATTGTTTGGCCATCAGTTTGTGTTTCTGCAACCATATTTGGAGGTTGACGCTTCAAACCCAGCATTGCATGTATTATAAGCCTTTTGGGACTACAATGCTGGGCATTTGCATGCCTAAGGGGGATGTGTTTCTGAAGTGTTGGCTCGATGCTAAGCGCTAACTCTGATTGGGGGTCCCCCGGTTCAAAACCCGGGGAGACCGGCAATCCTGACTGAAGGTTTTTTTTTTCCCAGTTTTTCCTCAGTCTTAATGCGAATGCAAGGGTTCGGGCATCCCTTCACAATTGTCCTATCCGCAACATACCCAGTTAGACACCTGAAGAGGGGGGGTTAAATTGCACCCTAGGAAGGCATAGGTTGTAGACAACAAAACTCCCAAAAGATGTGTCCTGAAGGTCTTTAAAGCCTACCTGCAAGATAAAGTTTTTAATATAACAAAAACCCCCAAAAGATAGTGTCCTGAAGGTCTAAATGGGCCCTTTCCGCAAATAAAAGTTTAGTTGTTTAAACCCAAGCCCAAAGTATTTTCCTGAAGGTCTAAAGGCCCTTTCCCGCAAGTAATAGTTTTAAGTTGTAGACAAAACTCTAACAATTGTGTCCCTGAAGGTTTTCCCAAAGGCCTTCCTGCAAATAATAGTTTAGTTTTTAGACCCGCTCCAAATATTGTGTCCTAAGGGCTTATGGCCCTCCTGCAAGATAATATTTTTTGTTGTGACCACAGCTCCAAAAGATTATGTCCTGAGTTCTTAATGGGCCCTCCTGCAAATTAAAATTTGTTGTGACGGAAGCTCTAACAGATTTTGTCCTGAAGGTCTTAATGGCCTCCGCAAATAATAGTTAAATTGTAGACCACGCTCCCAAAATATTGTTCTTGGGTCTTAAAGGCCTTCCTCAAGATTAGTTTGGTAGACCCCAGCTCCAACATATTGGTCCTGAAATCTTAAAGGGCCATCCTGCAAGATAATTTTAGTTGTAAAATACGCTCAAACTATTGTTTCCTGAAGGTCTTAATGGCCTTCCCGCAAGATAATTAGTTTATTGTAGACCACAGCTCCAAAAGTTGTGTCCCCGAAGTCTTGTGGCCTTCCTCAAGATAAACGTTTAGTTGTAGACCCCAAGCTTCAACAATTGTGACCTAAGGTCTTAATGGCCTTCCCGCAAGTTTATAGGTTTACTTGTAGACCAAAGCTCTAACAATTGTGTCCTGAAAAGGGCTTAATGGCCATCCTGCAAAATAATGTTTAGTTGTAACCACAGCTCCAACTATTGGTCCCGAAGTTTATGCCTTTTCCCGCAAGGTAATAGTTTAGTTGTAGAACACAGCTCTACAGATTGTGTCCTGAAGGTCTTATTTCCTTCCCGCAAGTTTTTAGTTTTTGTGTAAGCACAGCTCTAACGATTGTGTCCTAAGGTCTTAAATGGCCTTCCTGGCAAGTTTATAGTTTTTAAATTTTAGACACAGCTCTAAAAAGATTGTGTCCTGAAGGGCTTAATGGGCCCTCCTGCAAGTTTTTTTTGTTTAGTTGTAGAGCACAGCTCAAAAGATTGGTCCTAGGTCTTTTAAGGCCTTCCTGCAAATTTATTAAAAAGGGGGGGCGGAGGGGCCGAGTGTCTCCATTCAACTCAAACGGCTCTCATTGTGATTCGTCTGCTGTCTTACGTCGAAAAACCCCCCCGCTGAACAGATTAAGCTGAATTTTAAAAAAGACATCCGGGACGAGTATACTGAGAACTGTTAACAAAACAGCTTTTATCCTTGCGATTTAAAACCCCACAATAATAAAATGTGATTTTTTAAAGTATCGATAGCTTTGTTTAGTAGCACTACGGAAGTAAAATTTTCGTGGCTTACTGGCACGTGGTAACATTAAGCCACCGCCGGGGGGTTGGGGTTTGATTCCCTTTTTTCGAAATTTTTTTTATTTTTTACACCCCATTTATTTTTTAGGGTGTTAAATGGGAAATAAAAATTTGTGATTTTGTTTCTCTTGGAAATTTGTTAATGTTTTACGTAATACGTTTTTAAAAAGATTTGCATTTTAAAATTTTCAATTTAAAAACTGGGGAAACGCCCAAATTCGTTGTTAAAAAGTGGCCATGTGTTGATACTCGGGCAATCCCCCCTGCTGGGCTCGATCCAGCCTTAGGTTATGGGGGGGAAAGGGGATTTTTCCCGGGGGACTCAAAACTTGGCTCCTCACTCGTTTGACAACGACTTTGGGTTTTCCCCCCAGTTTAAAAGAGGGGGGGGCGACCGAGTGTTTCCCCTTCAACTCGAACGGCTCTCATTCTGTGATTCTGTCTGTCTGTCTTAGTCGAAAACACCAAACCGCTGAACAGATTGGGCTGGGAAAATTTTAACAGACCCTCCGGTACGGTTTACTGAGAACTCTAAAAAAATTTAGCTAGATCCATTGCCGATTTAATCCAAAATAAAAAAAAATGTGATTTTTTTTAAATACGATTGCATTTGTTTAGAAGCAGCAGCGAGACGATAAAATTCGTGGCTTGCATGGCCTATTGGTAAGCTTTAGCCTACCCCGGGGTTGGGGTTCGATACCCTTTTGCTCAACTTTTTTATATTTTTTTTTTTTTACACAACATATAATTTTTGAGGGGGGTTAAATGGGGAAAAAAAAATTGGTGATTTTGTTTTATCTTAAAATTTGTTTAATGTTTCACGCTGATACGTTTTGAACATTATTTTCGCATTTTAAATGTTTAATTTTAAATAACTAATGAAACTCCAAGTCGTTGTTAAACGATTGGTGGCCTGAGTTGAGTCCCGGTAATCATTCCTCATACTGGGCTAGATCCGCCTTAGGTAAGAGGAGGAAAGGGGATTTCCCGGGTACTCAACACTTGGCTCACTCACTCGTTTCACAACGACTTTGGCGTTTTCCTAGTAGTTTACTTGTAGAGCACAGCTTTACAGATTGTGGTCCTGAAGGTCTTATGCCTTCCTGCAGTTATAGTTTAGTGTAGAGCACAGCTCTACGAGATTGGGGGGGTGTCGGAGGTCTTAAATCGCCTTCCTGCAAGTTTATGTTTTAGGTGGTAGAGGCAACAGCTCTAACAGATTGTGTCCTGAAGGTCCAAATGGCCTCCTGTAATATAGTAGTTTAAGTGGTAGAGCACCAGCTCTAACGGGGGAAAAAACAGATTGTGTCCCTGAAGGTCTAAATGGACTTCCTGCAGTATAATATTTAATTTGTAGTGCACAGCTCTAACAGATTGTGTCCTGAAGGTCCAAATGGCCTTCCTGCAAGTTTTATAGTTTCTTTTTAAGCACTAGCTCTTGTGTCCCGAAAGGTCCTTAATGGCCTTCCTGTCAAGTTTATAGTTTACCTTGTAGAGACAGATCTTTGTTCCTGAAGGTTGCTTTATGGCCAATCCTGTAAGATAATAGTTTAGGTTGGTAGAGCACAGCTCTAACAGATTGTGTGGCTGAGGTCTTAATGGCCTTCCTGCATGTTTTTTTTTTTTTTTTTTTTTAAAATAGGTTTTTTTTTGTTTTTTTTTTGTAGAGCCCGCTCCTAACAGATTGTGTCCTGAAGGCTTAATGGGCCTTCCTGCAAGTTTATAGTTTAGATGCAGTGCACAGCTCTAACGATTGTTCCTGAAGGCTTAATGGCCTTCCCGCAAGATAATAGTTTGGTTGTAGAGCACAGCGCCACCATATTGTGTCCTGAGGTTTTAATGGCCTTTCCTGCCGTTTATAGTTTAGTTGTAAGCACAGCTCTAAACGATTGTTCCTGAGGTCTTATGGCCTTCTGCAAGTTATAGTTTACTTTAGGCACAGCTCCTTGTGTCTGAGGTCTTACTGGCTATCCTGTAGATAAGTTAAGTTGTAGAGCACAGCTCTAAACAGATTGTTTCCTGAAAGGTCTTAATTTGCCTTCCTGCAAGTTTAAAGTTTTTCTTTGTAAAGCACAGCTCTTGTGCCCTGAAGGTCCTTAATAGCATCCTGTAATATAACAGTTGTTTAGTTGTAGAGCACGCTCTACAGATTGTGTCCTGAAGGTCTTAATGGCCTTCCTGCAAGTTTATAGTTTAGTTGTAGAGCACAGCTCTTGAAAGATTGTGTCCTGAAGGCTTAATGGCCTTCCATGCGAGTTTATGTTTAGTTGTAGAGCACAGCTCTAAACAGATTGTGTCCTGAGTCTTAATGGCCCTTCCTGCAAAATTATAGTTAATGGTAGTAGCAACAAGCTCTAACAGATTGGTGTCCTGAAGGTCTTAATGGCCTCTTGCAAGTTTTTAGTTTAGTTTGTTAGAGCCAGCTCTAACCGTTGTGTCCCTGACGGTCTTAAATTTCCTTCCTGCAAATTTATAAGTTTAGTATGTAGACCCAGCTCTAACGTTGTTGTCCTGAGGTCTAATGGCTTCCTTCAGAGTTTTAGTTTGAGTGTAGACCAAAAGCTCCTAACAGATTGTGTCCTGAAGGTCTTATGGCTTCTGCTAGTTTATACGTTAGTTGTAGAGCACAGCTTCTACAGATTGTGTCCCTGAAGGTCTTAATGGCCTTCCTGCAAGTTTAATAGTTTACTTGTATGAGCCAGCTCTTGTGTTCCCTGAGGTTTTAATGCCTTCACTGCAAGTTTTATAGTTTAGTTGTAGAGCAACAGTGTCTAACGATTATGTGTCCTGAAGAGTCTTAATGCCATTCTGCAAGTAAATATTTTTTTTGTTGTTAGTTGGCACAGCTCTAACAAGATTGTGTCCTGAGGCCCAATGGCCTCCCTGGCAAGTTTAAAGATTAGTTGTAAGAAGCTATAACAGATTGTTGCATGAAGTTTTAAATGGCCATCCTGCAAATTTTAAATTGATTATTGTAGATCTCAGCTTTAAACGATTTTGGCATGAAGGTCTTACTGGTCCTTCCTGCAAGTTAATATTTAGTTGTAGTGCACAGCTCAACAGATTGTGTAATTGTCTTAATGACCGTCCTGCAAGTTATAGCTTCGTTGTAAAGTGCACGCTCTAACAGATTTGTTGGCTATGAAGGTCTTGATGGCCTCCTGCCAGTTAATAGCAACGTTGTAGTGCACAGCTCTAACAGATTGTTGCATGAGGGTCTTAATTGCCATCCTTCAATTAAACGTTTATTTGTGAGCACAGCTCTAACAGATTTTGGCATGAAGTTCTTAATGGACTTCCTGGAAGCCAATAGATTAGTGGTAGAGGCATGAGCTTCTAAACAGATTGTTGGCTTGAGGACTTAATGGCCTCTTTGCAAGTTAATAGCTTAGGGTTGTGAGCACATGGTTTGGCAAATGGGTATATTGTTTTTTTTTTACTTTAACAAATTTTGGCGGTTGAATATTCGCACAACACCATCATTGTTTGGCCATCAGTTTGGTTTTCTGCAACCATTTTGGAGGTTGACAGCTCAGAAACCGAGCATTTGCATGTATTATAAGCCTTTTGCTACAATGCTGGCATTCTGCATGCACTATAAGAGCATGTGTTAACTGCATTGTTGGCTCGAGTGCGAAGCGCTCACTCTGATTCGGAGGTCTCCGGTTCAAATCGTCGAGGCCGGCATCTGCCTGAATTTTTTTTTCCGAGTTTTCTCAGTCACTTAATATGCAGAATGCAAGGGATTTCGGACATCCCTTCAACTTGTCTTATCCGCACATACCTAGTTAGACACCTTGAAGAGGGGCATAAATTGCACCCAAGGAGGAATAGGTTTGTAGACAACAGCTCCACAGATTGTGTCCTGAGGTCTTAATGGCCTTCCTGCAAGATAATAGTTTTAGTTGTAAGACCACAGCTCCAACAATAGTGTCCTGAAGGTCTTATGGCCTTCCTGCAAGGTAATAGTTTGTTGTAGAGCATACAGCTCTATACCGATTGTTTCCCTGAAGGTCTATTGCCTTTCCTGCAATTTTATAGTTTAGTGTTGGTAGAAGCACAGCTTCTAACAGATTGGTGTCTGAAGGTCTTAATGACCTTCCTGCGGTTTTATAGTTTAAATTGTAGAGCACCGCTCTAACAGATTGTGGTCCTGAAGTCTTAGGCAATCCTGCAAGTTTATTGTTTGAGTTGTAAGCGACAGCTCTAACAGAAATTGTGTCTGAAGGTCTTAATGGCCTTCACCTGCAAGTTTATTACAACGAGGAGCGGAGCGACCGAGTGTCTCCCTTCACTCAAACGTCTCCTCATTTGATTTTCTGTCCTGTCTGTCTGGTTACGTCGAAAATCAGCCGACCGCTGAAAGATTAACTGAAATTTTAAACAGACATCGGTCGAGTATACTGAGAACTGTTAACAAAATCAGCTTGATCCATTGCGATTTAAGCCTACAATACATAAAAATGTGATTTTTTAAAGTATCGATAGCATTTGTTTAGTAGCAGCTAGCGGAACGTAATTTGCGTGGCTTACATGGCACAGTGGTAAGCATTAAGCCTACCGCACGGAGGGTTGGGGTTCGATTCCCCGTTAGTTCGAACTTTTTTTATATTTTTACATCCACATATTATTTTTGAGGGTGTTAAATGGGAAATAAAATTAGGTGATTTTGTTTCATCTTGGAAATTTGTTAATGTTTTACGCTAATACGTTTTGAACACGATTCGCATTTTAAATGTTCAATTTAAATAACTAGGGAAACGCCAAATTCGTTGTTAAACGAGTGAGCCATGTGTTGAGTACTCGGTATCAATCCCCATGCTGGGCTCGATCCAGCCTTAGGTATAGGGGAGGAAAGGGGATGTTCCCGGGTACTCAACACTTGGCTCACTCACTCGTTTGACAACGACTTTGGCGTTTCCCTAGTTAAACGAGGGAGCGGAGCGACCGAGTGTTCTCCATTCAACTCGAACGGCTCTCATTCTGTGATTCTGTCTGTCTGTCTGTACGTCGAAAATCAGCCAAACCGCTGAACAGATTGGGCTGGAATTTTAAACAGACATCCGGTACGAGTTTACTGAGAACTGCTAACAAAATCAGCTAGATCCATTGCGATTTAATCCCAAAATAAATAAAAATGTGATTTTTTAAATATCGATATGCATTTGTTTAGAAGCAGCTAGCGAGACGATAACTTCGTGGCTTGCATGGCCTATTGGTAAGCATTTAGCCTACCGCACGGAGGGTTGGGGTTCGATACCCGTTCGCTCGAACTTTTTTATATTTTTATTTTTACACATACTATAAATTTTGAGGGGTGTTAAATGGGGAAAAAAAAATTCGGTGATTTTGTTTTATCTTGAAATTTTTTAATGTTTCACGCT